>JAVKPL010011861.1:0-55710 GCA_032173675.1 Gastrolobium villosum | reverse complement strand
ATAAGCCCTTAGTTCATAATTGGAGGTACACAAAATAATAAGTCAATGGTTAATTCCCAAAATAGGAGAGCAATGGGACTTATACATTTTGAAACTATTTTTCCACTTAGGGCCACGGCCCAAGCCCCAAATGTAAGGCCTAAATTGGCCCAAGGAACTCTCTCCACATGATTACTTATCTCATCCCAAACTAAACGTACATGTCCACCTACTATTGGTCTAGAATCAACCACTTGTTCCTTTTATCCTTTCATGCGCATAAGATAGAGAAAACAATTCTAATTCCATGTCTTATCCTCCAAACCCAACTAGCCAATACATATTGAGCATGTGTCAAACAAAATATCCCCTCTTCTCATGCATGTTCGACAACTAAGCTAAGTAAAGCTTTTTGTTCATCAAGCTGTGTCACGGCTGAAGGCCTTCTTGAACAAGGAATTGATTTCCTCTTAACCAAAACTGATTCACCCACATTCTCTTGAACGGTGAAAGAAAGAGAGAAAGCTGGTCATCATCCTCACCATCTCTTTAGGCGTGAGATAGAGAGCAAACTACATCCTATTCACTAGGAGCAGTTTTACCTCCTAATTTCCAGTTTCATCCCTTCTTACGGCTGGGCTGTGTGCGCAGGAGCTAGGGAATAGCCCTTCAATATTTCTATTGTCTTCTCTCCCTGTTCGGCTGAGCATCACAAGTGAGGAGGTAGGGTGCTTATCTCCTCCTGGTTTTCTGCTCATCGATGAACCTCAATTAAGTTTGTTTTTTTTTCCTTTGTATGTTCCCTCCCTCGCTGTGATTGAGTCTAAATTTCTCCTTGCTTGCAACTGAGTTGGACGCTTGGACCTTAGGAAAACAAGGAGAGCTGCTCTTGGTTCAATTGAGGATCATAGGAATTTAGGCAAGAAGGTAACGACCAAAAACCAGTTTCTGCGTTGGGTCTTTCTTCTCTACTGTTTCAGTTGCTTGAAGGGTAGGAAGTTAGCTTGGTTATTTATATTTTTCCCTGATTCAGCCGTAAATTTGTGGATTGTTGGTACTTGCAAGTAGTGTTAATTAATGTTGAGAATGTGTAAAATAACTCAGCTGTATAGTTGGACTGTTCACTGGTTAAGAAAAGGAAAAGGAATTAATAAATTCACTCATGCTAAATTTTAGTAGGCAGCACCTAAGAACCGATTACATTCTATATAAGTCACACCAGCATGTTAAGAGGTCAGTTTTAATTTGTGATCATTCTCTTGTCTCTGCCCCATTGGACTTCTTGAACATAGGATTTGTAACATCCCGCGTATGCAGGAATTAAATATATTGCTATGAGGCTTGTAGTCCTTATGTTGAATTTGTGTATGTGCATTGCTTGCTTTGATTTTTAGTTGCTTAGTATTTGTATGAATTATATTGGGTTAGGGAATTATTAAATTAGAATATTAGGTGAATTGTTTTGGGCTGGCCATATTATATCTTAGAGATGTAGAGTATGGGCTTAGCATTTGGGTTAGTGTTTCGTTTGGGCCATAGGTGGTGTGGACCGAAACCTTTGGCCTTTGGGTTTTTATTCTTGGATCAGCCCAACCCATTTCTAACCTAACCTAATGTTGCCCTAATTCCACTAAAGATCCTCCAAGTTCAGCCACCCTTTTTGCGCCCCCTTCATGCTAGCAAACCCTAGATTCCCCTCCTGGTGTGCGCCTTGGACCCTCCAAAAGCTGCTCAGAGTCAGATCTGTCCCTCTGCTCCTTATCCCATGCGCATAGAGAGTGAAGAAAGGGAGCTGGTTGCTTCCTGCAACCTCCTACCTGTGCAGCCTTATCTTCAACATCTGCATCTTTAGGGCATGCATCCAATTAGAGATCTGAAGTCAGCCTGCATGTCACTCCTTTGGGCAGAATTTTCCAGCCACCAATTGCTTCATCTGGACGCCTAAGAGAGAAGGGTTATGCAAGGTAACGAATTTTTCATTCTGCCCTATTATATGCGCATAGTGGTGAGACCAAGCTGAAAAATCTATTCTTCTTCCCCATTTCTTCCATAGCCGAATGTGTTGGATCTCCTAGAAGAGGGAGATAAAAAATCCTAAACCAGATTCTGACCTTTCCACCCTCACAAAAACCGTGGACCCCTCTTGAACCACCATTAACATCCAACCTCCATCTTCTTCCTTGACTCAGCCGAAGCTGCAATCCTTGGAGATCTGAGCAGCAGCACCGTTTCTGTCTTCCCCTTGTGCGCACACTCCTTGCTTCAGTGGCTGTGTGGTTGCCCTTGATTCTGTTCGGTTCCTGTTTGTGTGGTCAAGAGGTAGGCACAAAAATCCCCCTTCTTTTCCTTTCTGTTGAACCTAGAAGCATGCTTAGGAAGTATTATTTTTTTTAGCCTTGGTATGTGTTCTATTCTGCCTGTTTCTGCCCTTAGATCTTAGATTGATTTTATAAAGAAATCTGAACCTTGAAATGTTCTTTTTACAAGTTTGGTTGGGGCTGTGTTTGTGTCTCTTAAACTGTTCAGAATTTGACTTAAGAAGGCTGCATGTTTAGACTTCCTTTGTAGCGCCCTTTTGATGTAGTTTGGGTTTTGAAATAAATTTTTTCTTATAATTTGTCTTGATGTAAAAACCGAATCTAATCTGTAAGATTGAATCCAAGTCTAGCCCTGTTCTGAATTAATTTCTGCATGTTATTAGGCTGTCCTCCTCACACTCTTGTCTTGGTAAATTAATCCCAACTTATGTCTTGAGTCTTTTGTACCTAAACCTTTTTCTGTTTCAGCTTTGGTGTGTTTTTGTCCCATTTAATTTATTTAGACAGCTTGAAAGTAGGCCTTTTTGCACACCTTGTGTAGAAAAGAAGAAATTGTTATATGAGAATCCTTTATGTGCCTTAAACCGTGACATTTGAGGTAAGTGTGGTGACATTACTTTCTTGATTGCTAGAGGGAGCATGAGGTTTGACCATAGCTCCATAATTTTGGTATTATGCGTATTGAAATCTGTTGTCTTGGACTCTTGAATATCTTGATTTTATCTATGCTGCAGCCTTGAGTTATTATATGCTAAATCTTGAATATGATCTAGACATGCATGTGCATTCATGAATTTTTATCTTGTATGCTGTGTGTGACACAAGACATAACATTCATGCATAAAGTCCATGTTGCAATAAAAATTATTTTCAAAAACTATGCATACGTTTGAGCACGCATCATGTAGGCATCCCTTTGGTACCAGGGTCTTGGGACACTTGGCTTCAGTCCGCTTAGGATACAGTTGGAACCTTTCAAGGAGCCATTAAGGGAGGCCCTTCCACTGTCTTGTTTAGTATGCGCATGACGATGCGAATTACGTACTCTTGGCGTTATATACGCATCTTGTTTAGCATCTTGGCAGCATATGTATAAGTATATTTTAGCCTGTTTATGTTTATTATATCTGTATCTAGCGAATGCTTTTGCATTCTGTTTTGTCATCACTTTGCTGGGATATTTTTCTCACCCCTTTGGGGCTGCTGTTTTGATAAAATGGCAGGAGGGCGGAAGAGCATATGAGGACTTGGTTTGAAAGACTATTAGCCATGCTTATTGTTGAATTGTGTTGTTGGTTGAATCTTAATGATTCTGAGTTATTTGGATGACTATATTAAACTATGGATTTGATTTCTTGTTGGATTTTAGTCTTTGATGTCCCTTTAGTAATTTGGAGAATTCTGAAATGTTTTGGTAAAAATCTCAATTCTGAGCTGCCAATTGAGGGCTGTGAAAATGTGGAAAACAGATTTTTGGAGCGTCTTAAATGTGGTCGTTCCGGGTCTACGGACCTTCAAATGAGGCATAATTTATATGCACGCGAAGCCCCAGGAATGTACTTTCATATTACGTAGGTTTTATGTTCATACGATATCTGTGCGAATTTTAATGATTTTTGTAAGTCAGCAGGTTTTTCAGAAAATTGACAGAATTCGCAAGTATCTTGCGGGTTCAGTTCCGTGGGGCTATACACCTCCGAATCGCGTATAATTTATATGTACGCGACGCCCCGGATGTCTAGTTTTTCAGAAGCTTTGAATATTTTTTATCGCTGCTGAAAAGTTTTTTTTAAGGCAGCAAGGTTTTCTGAAAAGCAAATGGTTTTATAAGGCAGCAAGGTTTTCTGAAAAGCAAAGAAAAATTCAGCAAATGGTTTTATCCTTGAGATTTTCTATGGTTGATAAGCGATTTCATCTTTCTCAAGTTATTTATATGAGAATCAAATCTGAACATTTTTAAAGTCTCAAATTTAAATGTTATTTGATAAAGTTTTTTTTATTTGAGTTCTATACCGCTGCAACTCTAATACAATTTAGCAAACAACCCTCTTGGATGCATACAAGAGTGGGTGTTACAGGATTGAAAACTTAAAAAGGAACCTGAATGATGAGTGTGGAAACAGCCCTCATATCAATGTGATGGTCTGTCTTGGATTGGGTTATTTTGTGTATCACTTGTTGCTTGAGTTAAAAAATTTGGACAGCCGTAAGTTAGAAAAGTAAAATAGCCTTTGCGTGTGCTTAAGTATATGTAAACAGCATGCTGTATGCCTCTCTAGCACACTCTAGTTATTGTAAATCAGGTTAGGTAAATATTAAATATGTAGCACTTAATCCATGGGCAAGGAACCGAATTTACATGCATGTGTAACTAGCTTGGATTCTGTCAATTAAGGACAACTGGTATATTAAATTAAGTAAGAAATTAATCTAGTGTAGGAGCTTGAATTTTCATTGTATCATATTGATGTACTAGTTAAGTCAGAAAGTTCATCTAGTTGGAAACTATGAAATCCGATCAAAGAATGAGGGTTAGAAGCATGGAAAAACTAGTTGATAAATTATAGTGGTAACAGGATACAAATTCTGAATTTATGACACTTGTATTTAGGTGCACATAATTCTTAGGGAAGTGGAATATATGAATAAAAGTCATGAACCTAATGTCTGCAAGCCAACCAAATTTCTGGGTATATAAATAGATCTTTAGTGAGAATATTGGACTATTTTGGTGGGCTGGTATCGTACCTCTAACCCTGTGTATATTAAATTGAATTGACTACCTGCTTTAGGCCACACTCTAGCGCACACATGACATAGGGGAGTTGTTATAAATAAAAAAATAAAAATTAATACCATGAGCCCATCGTATGATGAAACCACTTCTGTTTTGATAAGCCTTGTAGTGTACTTAGTTCCCTTTTAAATTTAATGGACAACATGTTTCGTAGGTTCTACCTTGCACACCTTTTTAGTAAAGAAGTATAAATCATATGAATTATATCTTGAGTAAATTGTATATAAAAACTGAATCTGTCTTGATTGGGAACATTAGAAATTCACGCTGTTTAACGTTGGTAAAGCTTAAATTAAAGTTAGTATATATTTTTGGGAAAATAGCCATGGTGGCCGAATGGGTGCATGATCCCTTAAACTTGGAAACTTGTTGGTAAATTACAGAAATAACATGAAACAAATTTTGACTTGTCACACATGTATTTAGGTGCACGTAGCTCTTATAGAGTGAGCTGAATTTTGGTGCTGTTGCTTATTGCATGGACACAAGGTATGTGTTAGGCGATATTCCCTTCTGTGACTGCTAGCTAATACTTGAATTGTGAACGTTGCTCTCATGTGCCTTGGTTCTGAATCTTGTATATGATAATTGGATTCTGCTCATGGTCTTGTTTTGCTGGATACTTTGTTTTGGAGAATTATTGGTTATTCAGCACTCTGATATTGGAAAACCCACGAGACATATGATATCTTGATTATTATCTAGTCATGCATACACATTCCATGATTTTTAATTGCCTGTTCGTGTGCGAATCATGTCATAGCATACATGCATAAGTTTCATATTAACATCTGAAAATAAATATTATAATAAGCATACGATTGAGCACGCATCATATAGGCATCCCTCAGGTACCAGGGTATGGGACACTTGGCTTCAGTCCGTATAGGTGACAGTCGGAACCCTCCGCGGAGCCATTAAGGGAGGGACCTCCACTGTACTTGACTAGTATATTTGGCGTTATATACGCATCTTGATTAGTATAATTGACGTTATATACGCACTATGATAAAGAATAGTAACTGTCGGATTTAACTTGATGACGCGACTGCTTTGTAGTTCTGTATTTAGTTGGTATTGTTGCATTACTGGTTTTGTTGCCACACTACTGGGATTATTCTCACCCCTTTGGGGCTGCTATTTTCATAAAATGACAGGAAGATGAAAGAGCATTTGAAGGCGTGATTATATGGATGCATGCTGTTGATTAATGCTGATTGGACTTTTGCTGTTGCTATTTAATTTTTGGACGACTGTATATTTTTGTATATGTTGAGAACCTGGATGACTGTAGAAATTATTACTTTAATTTTGTTAAAGTCTTTTATGAACAACGGCTGTTTTGGAAACGTTTTGCGAAAAGGATTTTTGAACGTTTTATTAAGTGCTGAATTTTTAACAGTTTTACATGCACTTTACTGGTTATGTTTCAAGGGGCAAACGAACTCCGATTTACTATTATTTTATATGCACGTGAAGCCCCAGACGTGCTCTTTCTAAATCAAAAGGAATATTTTTTTAAATCCTCCGCACTGATTTTATACGAATTTATAACGACAGTACGGTTTTGCCTTTGGAAAAAAATTTCAGCAACTTAAGAAAATTTTAAAACATACTCTGATTTCTAGGAGAAAATTGATTTCAACTATAAGTTTTGATTAGAAACACTTAAGTAAATTTTCAGTAGCTAAAATGATGCCAAGAACTCTAATTCCGCTTAGCAAACGACTCTCTTGGATGCATACAAGGGAGGGCGTTACAACAGTGGTTGAGAAATGGAGATACGCGTATGGGCCACTTACGTTGTCGCCTCAAATTTATGCAGGCGGGTCAGCAGTCATTCCAGACACATGTTATAAAGATGCTGAACGACATTTGTGAGGCCCAGGGACTTGAAACGTCCACTTTTCAACCTGCTGTGTACCCTCATTCTGAAGAGGAGGATGCTTTCGAGGCAGCAGCTGCCGCCCATATGCGTGATGACAGCGAGTCCTCTGATGATGATGACATTGAGCAGGATGTTCAGGCCCCTGGTGGAGAGCCAGTTGCTGTGAGTCAGGATGGTGCCGGACCATCAGTCAGGATTAGTACATGAGCAGGGACCAGTACAGGTGCTGCACAGACAGATTATACACTGCTCCCGCAGTCTGACCCAGGAGACCTCTTTGACTCTGATGATGAGGCGACTGCATCTTTTGTGGAGTCATGATTTGCAGTTTTCCTGCTGTTATTTTGTTTTTCTTTTTCAGTATCTGGTTATTTTGTTGGTACACTTATATTGGTTATTTTGTAAGCTGTTACTGTACATTGAGATTTCACTGTTTGTAGATTCATATTTCTGATAGTACTGATGATATTAATTGTATGTGAATGTGTTTCAGGGATCCACTGCTGTTTTAGATTTAAATTAGTTGCTGGGGACAACAACGTTTAAATCTAGGAATTATGGGTGTGATGTGATTGAATGGCAACTGAATACTGCATGGAAAGGTCACACGAGTGGATGAGCCAAAATAGGGAACATCTCAATCTCTTTTCTTTAGTTTTTCTTTAGTTTTTCTTAGTGTGAGTAATTTTTAGTGTAGTTAGATGTTAGTGTAGTCTAGAACCTAGAATTAGGATAAAAAAAATTTGTTTTCTTTTATGAAATTTCATGAGGATTTGATTGATCAGAGTTTTAGATGATTGATCAAATTAAGGATACAATCTTATGCCTTGCATGTTGAGAAATGAAATGTTTGCATGATTCATTCAATGTGTAAGAGTAGAGAGATTAGTTGTGATGCATAGAGAGGAAGTCAAGCATGCACTCTAAACTGTGAGGAAATTGAGCCTATACATGAATTTTTGTTCAGAGAGCATTTCACTGCATGAGTAACTCTAGAACTTACCTTGTTTCTTGTTTGAAATGGTTGATGATGCATAAGGTAGAGGAATTTTTTTTTTCTTGGACCAGAAAGTTAAATGTCAAACCTTAAGTTCCTGTTGCATGAACATTTGAGCCTAATCTGTTGTTAATGTACTCTCACCTCCATTCCTTTAGACTGAAAAGTTCAGATAAGTGATAAGGGGTGGAGTGTTTTGTGGGAAGTAAGGTATCTTTGCAATAAGTGAATGAAAGAGATGTTTGAAACATGAAAAAAAAGGGTTGTAGAACACAAAGTGTTTAAGTTTTTGGAGGAGGTAAAGTGAAATGGTAAAAGACACAAAGTGTCTGAAAGAAAAAGGACAGGAAGAAAATTTTTGTAAAAGACACAAAGTGTCTGGAAGGAAAGGAGGAAGAAAGTCAAAGAATGAAAACGAAGAAAGATTGGGGAATTAGGAAGGAAATGACATATAATGTGATTCCCCCTTATCTAAATCTGATTCATTTGATCTGAACTTTTCCTGCCACAGAAAGCCTTACCTCTAGTCAAGCCATACACCAAGCCTCATTGCCAACCATGTTAAGACCTTTTTGATCTACCTTATAGATCATTTATGCCATGAATAATGAGAATAGGGGCAAGCCTATGGAAGTTTGAGTGCAGTGAAGAATGAGTGACATATTAATCCCTAAACACTAGTGTGCATGAGAGTTAAATTCTCACAATTTTTGAGAAGATCCTAGTGAGGGGGTGTGTTGTTTGGAAGTCTCTGTATGTCATCTGTACTAATATGTTGAAAAGCATACAGGATGTTGTGTAAGTCATGAGAAATAAAAGATTGCATGGTTGTAAGTTGTATCAATGTCATCCCTTGTTGAATTCAGTCTATCCTCATGAGTTTCATTTGTAAGAATCTGGAATCCCTCTTTGTTGCAAGTGCATTACTGAGGACAGTAATGTCCAAATCTGGGAATTTTGATAAACTCCTGGTTCATCAGGTTTTTCAGCACAAATTAGGATTAATTTGTATGAATAATTGGTTGAATAAGGAGGTTAATGTCTTAATATTTCCTGAATTACAAGTTCAGAGAGCTTTGTGAAAATCTACATTGTCTTGTAGGGAAAGGAAGCCCAAAAAGCATCAAAAGAAGGAAGAAGATTCTGGAGGAGAAAATTGCCCAAGTGTTGAGCGCTAAAACGGCCACACTGACCGTTTTAGCGCGCTGCTGCAGTTTGAAGAAGGAAGTTACTGGTGCTGAGCGCTAAAACGTCCACACAGACCGTTTTAGCGCGCTGCTGCAAATCAGAATTGGAAGCATCTGGAGCTCAGCGCTAAAACGCTTACACTGAGCGTTTTAGCGCTCTAATGTGCAATTCTCCTCTATTCTGAAACGCTAAAACATTCGAATCAAGCGTTTTAGCGTTGAAGTCAGTTGAAAGCAGTTGGGAGGTTATCAGCCATGGACGCTAAAATGCTCATTCAGACCGTTTTAGCGCCCAAGTCAGTTGAAAGCAGTTGGTTACGCATCAAGCCGGACGCTAAAATGCCCAGTTATGACCGTTTTAGCGTCCACATTATTTTTCAGCAGATTTGTAACACTATAAAAGGCAAAAGGCCTGAAAAAATAAGGGAGATAATAGATAGTTTTCTCTCTCTCAATTGTCTACTCTCCTCTCATATATCAGATCTTAGGATCTGAATTCTTTCTTTTTAAAACAATAATTCTTAGGAGTAGTGTAGCATTGCAATTGAAGATTGAAGATTCACTACCATGACAATGGAGTTTGTTCTTTCTTCTTCTCTTGTATTTACTTTCATTATGTCTGAGTATAGTCCTTTGTAGTCTGATTCAATGGAACTCAAGTGTGTATTTATGAATAATTAATGTGAAATTATGTTTTCCTATTATGTGACTTGTATGAAGTTGTCTTGATCAATCATTCTTGTTTATGAAATGATGTAGAACAGACATGTTTGCATTGATTTAAAGTTGACAACTTCATCATTAGTATTATAGTAGTCAAGACATTGATGCTATAATATTAATGTAATCTTAAGACCTTAGTAATTAATGCAAGTATTATGAAAGGAATCACCAAGACATTGGGGTTTTTGATTAATGTACCCATCAAGGTAGTAAGACATTACATCTTGATGAAAAGTAAAAGGTTGATTAACATCACATGATAGAGAAGTCATGATGGAAATTGATTCATTCATAAATTCATACTTGAGGGAGATTGATGTCTGACTACTGTTTTAAATTATATTCATATCTTTGTGTTTTTAAACTTATCTTATTTTATGCAATTACATTTCTAGTGACAAGAAACTCATGCAAATCAAATCTTTTTGGTTGACTCAAATCAATAGCAAGTGGATAATCAGTGCTTGACACAATTCCTCGTGGGAACGATCTTTACTTATCATTTTTATTACTTGTATGACTAGTGCACTTGCTAATTGGACAACAATAAGCATCACCCCAACCTCGTTACCTTATGAGTTACACATCAGTACCCCTACTGGAGGATCATGCACAGCCTCAGAAATCTGCAGAGGTGTTATTTTGCAATTTGAAGGGAATACTTATACAGTAAACTTGGTGGTCCTACCGGTATTCAATTTTGATGTGATTATCGGTATTGACTGGTTGACGAAAAATGGGATAACGTTGGACTGTCGAGCGGGGAAAGTCATTGTTCCTACGAAAGATGGTAATTTTCAACCCTTCTCTCTCATTTCTTTATTACAAGTTAGAAAAGAGCTCCTCAAGGGAGCAGCAGGGTATCTATTGTCGATCGAGGCTGAGACTTCGGTTGCAATCAAATTCAGAATATGCCTGTAGTTAGTCAATTCGAGGAGGTATTCCCGGATGAAATACTTCAATTTCCTCCTCATAGGGAAATAGAATTTTCCATCGAACTTGTTCCCGGAGTTGGACCAATCTCCATTGCTCCGTATCGTATGGCACCTTTGGAACTTCGAGAATTGAAGAAGCAGATAGAAGAACTGTTGGCAAAGGAATTCGTCAGACCTAGTACCTCTCCATGGGGTGCTCCAGCCATTTTGATTAAGAAGAAGGATGGTAGTCTACGTCTGTGTGTAGATTACCGTCAACTGAACAAAGTCACAGTGAAGAATAAGTATCCGCGACCAAGGATCGATGATTTGATGGACCAGCTGAGAGGAGCCAGAGTCTTTTCCAAGATAGATTTACGATCGGGATACCATCAAATCCGGGTCAAACTGGAGGATATTTCGAAAATAGGTTTTAGAACTCGTTATGGGCACTACGAATATCAGGTGATTCCATTCGGACTCACGAATGCTCCAGCGATATTCATGGATTACATGAACCGCATCTTCCGCCCATTTTTTGATCAGTTTGTTATTGTGTTTATCGATGACATCCTGATTTACTCTGCCAACGAAGAGCTGCACACGGAACATTTGAGGATTTTTTTGCAAATCTTGAAGGAGAAGCAGTTGTACGCGAAGTGGTCGAAATGCGAGTTTTGGCTTAAAGAAGTCCAGTTTCTGGGCCATATCATTTCAACAGAAGGTATTGCTGTGGATCCCAGCAAGGTTGAAGCTGTCATGAATTGGGAACGACCCAAGACTGTCACTGAAGTAAGGAGTTTCTTAGGTCTTGCTGGATATTATCGAAGGTTTATTCAGAATTTCTCTCAGTTAGTACAACCTCTTACCTGTCTCACTCGAAAGGATAAGCCTTTTGAGTGGACTGAAGCTTGTGAAGAATGTTTCATGGAATTGAAGAGCAGGTTAACGAGTGCTCCAGTACTCACTATTCCGGATCCTACTAGAAAGTTTGAAGTATACTGTGATGCGTCGTTGAAAAGACTTGGATGCGCTTTGATGCAGGATCGTATGGCGGTAGCTTATGCTTCTCGACAACTAAAGCCTCATGAAGAAAATTATCCTACGCATGATTTGGAGTTAGCAGCTATAGTGTTCGCACTTAAAATCTGGAGGCACTACTTGTATGGTTCGCAGTTTGATGTGTTCAGCGATCACAAGAGTCTGAAGTACTTGTTCGATCAGAAGGAATTGAATATGAGACAATGGATGTGGATGGAATTCCTGAAGGATTATGAGTTTGAACTTAAATACCACCCAGGAAAGGCAAACGTGGTAGCTGACGCTCTAAGTCGGAAGACACTGCACACTGTAACTCTAATGATGGAAGAACTGAAATTATTTGAGGCATTTCGAGATTTGAATTTTTCTGTAGTCAAAAGAAGACGTAGCATAAGATTGGGTAGTATAAAAATAGAGAATGAGTTACTCAGTAGAATTAAGGAGGCTCAAAGAGATAAGGAGCTAGTCTGTAATTTGGTTAGCATCCAAGATGTAGTAAGGGATGAGAATGATATTTTGAGATTCCAAGGTCGGTTAGTTATGCCGAATGAAGAATTGAAGCAAGAAGTTTTGCAGGAGGCTCATAAGGGTAATTATGTCGTTCATCCTGGATCCACGAAGATGTACCATGATTTGGAGACTTTGTTTTGGTGGCCGGGTATGAAGCGTGATATTGCTGAGTATGTATCTCGATGTCTAACTTGTCAGAAGGTGAAGTACGAAAATCAGAAACCTTCGGGACTTCTTCAACCTTTGGAGATTCCCAAGTGGAAGTGGGACAGTATTGCGATGGATTTTGTAGTTGGACTTCCTCGAACGCGAGAAGGATATGATTCTATTTGGGTGATTGTTGATCGATTAACAAAGTCAGCTCATTTCTTGTGTGTTAGAACCACGTATAATACTGAGAGGCTTGCCAGATTTTATCTTCAGGAGATTGTGAAGCTACATGGAGTCCCTGCCAGTATTGTCAGTGATCGTGATCCCAAATTTACCTCTAAGTTTTGGGAGTCTTTTCAGCGAGCTTTAGGGACCCACTTGAGATTGAGTACTGCTTACCACCCACAGACCGATGGACAGACAGAACGCACTATTCAAGCTTTATAGGACATGTTGCGAGCATGCGTTTTGGAGTTCGGAGGCAGTTGGGACAATTATCTTCCTTTGATTGAATTTGCTTAGAACAACAGTTACCATTCCAGTATTCAAATGGCACCATATGAAGCTCTTTATGGGAGAAAATGTAGATCCCCTTTATGTTGGACTGAAGTGGGTGAGCGAAGTATTTTAGGACCTGATTGTAACAGCCCGTGTTAACCCGGATTGTTAACATACTATCGTATTAAGCGACGCGTAATTAAAATGCGGAATAACTTTTTCTTTAATTCAATTATGACGTCATTAACCTTAACCAACTTGATTACTTAGTCAATTTCATAAAATACTGTCTGTATGTAAATTACAAGACAACTAACTGAATACCTCATGTATAATAATTAAGTGAGTATCTAAGTCACAGGACTACAACACATAGCCTGGACCAAAATCCTGATACATTAGTACAACTTTAGCTAAAAGACAATAACAAATCCATGTGGCATGGACAAACCCCATGCTCACCAAATAAGGCAGCAATGCTCAACAACAGTCTCAATATAGTCATAACTGAAATCATAACAGCAGTCAAATAACCATCAACCATCATGTCAGCAAATCACAGATAAGTCTAACTCAGCTCTGGCCTCCTGCCACCTGAGCCCTCAACATTACCTGAACCTGAAATAAGTGTCCCCAAACGTGGGGTGAGATCTCTAAACAAGAAATCTCAGTAAAGCAAGGGGTCCTCAAGGATCTTCCACCCCAAGCTCACTTACATGTGCAATATAAGTTCAAAAATAGTATTTACAATATAAGTTCCAAAACTATGCAGTGCAACAGATATTCATGCCATGTGTGTTTATAAAATCTACTGGCCAGAGAAATGCAGGAATACGTCTATACCCACATAAGTACAAGGAACACCGCTTGCACCTCACCCACAGGCTCACCATCTTGTATGTGCTACATACTCAGGCTTACCGTATAGGTGGACATCACATGCATATCATAAAAGCACATTGCATATAATAGCTCAACAGCATTTCCAAAACATCAAAGCATGTAACACAGCATGCATAAACCACATCCCCATGGGACATGGTGGAACCATAACATGGCTAAACCGAGGACACGAAAGCTTACCTTGCAAGCTAGCTATCCAAGCCAAGAGTCCAACCACTCTCAAGTCCAAACACAGCAGTATCACAATCTGATATGGACAAATAATACATCATTAATTATGCATCACGAGCATATAACTTAAAGACTACGCCTTTCCTTTACGTTTTACGTCTTAAGGCTTCCAACAAAGCCATAAGCCCTTAATCATGTGATTATGATTTAGTTCATTAATTACAGAAGTTCAACTTCATTAATCGCACACAGCACAGCTACTGTTCTGCGAAATCCCAGAATATCCGGATATACAGGGGACATATCCGGATATGCAATATCCGGATATCACACTGACCATATCCGGATATACCATATCTGGATATCCAGGTCCCTCATCCGGATATGTATATCCGGATACCATATCCGGATACTGATATCCGGATATCTGTTCGACAAATATCCGGATATCTCACGACAGAATGCAATTTATGCATTTCGTGAATATCCAGTCCCAAGGTTCAACTTTTAACCGATTATAGGCACTTAAACATGCATTTCTAGGTGTGTTTAACCTACCCCACCCTTAAGTTATCGACTTAGCTCAAGACATGCATCAAGGTTCCATTTTTAAGCATCCAAAAACAAGTTCAAAGGTTGATATACTTACCAAAGCTTAAAACAGAGCAACAATGGCTCTTGGAGCTCCCAAATAGACCCCTCAAGTTCTGACTTTGGTTCAGAACGAAAATGAAATATCAAGGTTGGTTCTTTCTCCACAAAGGTGGCTTCTTGGACCTTAGAATGCCATGATCATGCCTTCCACTATCCTCACACCAAGAACTCAGCCCCAACACCAACTCACAGTGGCAGGACACTCTCCCCTAAAGTCACTCCTCACCCCCACCAACACAAGCACTCTACCTCTAGGTGTTTATGATGATGAAACTATGAAGAGCAAGAAAGGAATGGTCATAAGGCTCACAAGGTGGAAGAATGGAGCAATGGAACAGTGTTCATCAGCACATAGCCCACACTTCACGTAGGGAATACTACTGCCTAGGTTTTTGTGCCCTTAGTGGTAGTATTTATAGACATTTAAGCCATAACGCGCAGTATTAGCCTTAATAGCAATGCAAAAGATATTGATCCCAAACTTTGGAATCTAATCCTACTCATTTTTCTAAGATTTTTCATATTTTTATTTTATTTTTCGGAGCACCTTTCCGGTACGCGCTTTTCCATAGCCAGTATCAATTCTGGCATCAGATTACATTATTTTGACTTGAAACTTGTTTTACAAGTCCTACATAATATTCTAGTAATTATCATGCATTCGTTATAATTTTCCGGGATACTTTTCCGGTACGCTTTTATACCGGGTAGCAGAACTGGTATCTGCGCTTTCCTTCCGAAAAGCGACTTTCAGCATTTTTACTCACTCAATATAATTATTTAAGCCCAATAATAATTATTAAGGTCAATTATGGAATCATTTCCTAATTATCATAATTAATTCACTAATTACCTTAATTAGCGGTACAGGTTCTTACATTCACCCCACCTTTTTAAGGATTTTGTCCTCAAAATCAGAAACATACCTGTCTCGGAAGTCGGGATACTGCCGGAGAAGCTCATCCTCTCGCTCCCACGTGCACTCCTCGGGACTATGCCCAGTCCACTGCACCTTGACCATTGGAATAATCTTGCTTCTAAGCTGCTTCTCGCCTTGATCGAGAATCTTGAGTGGTCCGACGGGAGTTTTTAGGTTCTCCCTAACCTCCACATCATCCGGTTGCACCACGTGCGAAGGATCTGCTATGTACCTCCGAAGCTGAGACACGTGAAACACGTCGTGGATGTTGGCTAGGTTCGGAGGTAAGGCTAGTCGATAGGCAACAGGTCCTACTCTACCAAGGATCTGGTAGGGTCCAATAAATCGCGGGCTCAACTTCCTTACTCCGAGTGCCCGTCCAACACCGGTGACAGGTGAAAGTCTCACAAACACGTGCTCACCTTCACTGAACTCCAGTGGACGATGCTTGACATCGTAGTAGCTTTTCTGACGATTCTGCGCCTGCTTCAACTTTTCCCTGATCATCTGGATCTGCTGGGTAGTATCTTGGACAAAGTCCAAGCCAAATAGCTCTTTATCTCCAACCTCGGACCAGCAAGTAGGAGTCCGACACCTCCTACCATACAGCGCCTCGTAGGGTGCCATGCCCAGACTAGCATGAAAACTGTTGTTATATGAGAATTCTACCAACGGAAGGTACCTATCCCATGCAGAGCCCTGCTCCAACCTGCAAGCTCTCAGCATGTCCTCCAATGTCTGGATGGTCCGCTCAGTCTGTCCGTCAGTCTGAGGGTGATAGGCGATACTCAATCTCAACTGCGTACCAAAAGCCTCCTGCAGCGCCTCCCAGAACCGAGATGTGAACTTCGGGTCCCTATCACTGATGATACTCTCGGGCACCCCGTGAAGCCTCACAATCTCGCGGACATATAGCTTGGCCAACTGCTCTGTAGTGAAGCTCACCTTCACTGGAAGAAAATGGGCAGACTTAGTCAATCTTTCCACAATAACCTAGATAGAGTCACAACCAGTCTGAGTCTTAGGCAATCCCACCACGAAGTCCATGGAAATACTCTCCCACTTCCACTGTGGAATCGCAAGAGGTTGAAGTTTACCAGATGGTTTCTGGTGCTCAATCTTCACTTTCTGACAAATAAGGCACTTGGACACGTAGACCGCTATGTCCTTCTTCATGCCCGGCCACCAAAAATTCCTCTTTAAGTCCTGGTACATTTTTGTAGCACCAGGGTGGATAGTAAACCAGCCCTTATGAGCCTCTGCCATAACCTCCTCAGTCAATGGCCCTCGAGGGATAACAACCCTCTTCTGGAACAGCAACAAACCATCCTCATTCCAAGACACACCGTCCTGGTTCTTCACATAGTCAAGGCACTCTCTTTGCACTTGTGCCTCTTTAATCTTTTCCATCAGCTCATTAATCACTTCTGCTGTTTCCATCTCGAGTAGTGCGCCCCCAAACAAGGAGTTCACTCTCAAGTCTCTGAACTTTTCAATCACCTCGTAGTCGCTTATCATCAAGCTGGACAAGCTCACGGATTTCCGACTCAAAGCATCGGCTACCACATTGGCCTTGCCAGGATGATACCTCAACTCAAAGTCGTAGTCCTTCAAGAACTCCATCCATCTTCGCTGTCTCATGTTCAACTCCTTCTGGTCAAACAGATACTTCAGGCTCTTGTCGTCACTGAATACAGCAAACTTCATGCCAAACAGGTAATGCCTCCAAATCTTGAAAGCAAAAACAATGGCTGCCAACTCCAAGTCGTGAGTCGGGTAGTTCTCTTCATGAGGTTTCAACTGTCTTGAAGCATAAGCAACAACTTTTCCTTTCTGCATCAACACACAGCCTAGCCCCTTACCAGAGGCATCACATTAAAGCTCAAACTGCTCCGTAGGATCAGGAAGGACTAACACAGGAGCAGTAGTCAGTCTCTCCATCAACTCCTGGAAGCACTCCTCACACTCATGTGTCCACACGAATGGAGTCTCCTTTCGGGTAAGGCGAGTCATCGGTAGCACCATCTTGGAGAATCCCTCTATGAACCTCCTGTAGTACCCAGCCAAACCCAAGAAGCTCCTCACTTCTGTAACTGTCTTGGGCCTCTCCCAATCCATCACGGCCTCAATCTTGTTAGGATCAACTACAACTCCATCAGCGGAAATCACATGACCCAGAAATTTCACCGCCTTAAGCCAAAACTCACATTTTGACGGCTTAGCATATAGCTTTTTTCTCTTTCAACACTTGCAAAACAATCTTCAAGTGCTCAGCATGCTCCTACTCCGTCTTGGAGTAAATCAAGATGTCGTCAATGAAGACGATCACAAACTGATCCAGATACGGCTGGAAGATCCTGTTCATGTAGTCCATGAACACTGCGGGTGCATTGGTGAGTCCAAACGGGATCACCAAGTACTCATAATGCCCGTACCTTGAGCGAAACGCTGTCTTTGGGACATCCTCCGGCTTTACCCGTATCTGATGGTAACTGGACCGGAGGTCAATCTTGGAATATATGCAAGCACCCCTGAGATGATCCAGCAAATCATCAATGCGTGGAAGAGGATACTTGTTCTTGATTGTCACCTTGTTCAACTGTCTGTAGTCGGTGCACAACCGCATGGTCCCATCTTTCTTTTTCACAAAAATGACCGGTGCTCCCCAAGGAGACACACTCGGTCGAATGAAATCTTTCGCTGAAAGCTCCTCAATATGCTTCTTCAGCTCTGCCAACTCTGGTGGCGACATCCGGTATGGAGCCAATGAGATAGGCCCCACACCAGGCAATAAATCTATGGAGAACTCTATCTCCCTCTGCGGTGGAAACTCAGGAATCTCCTCGGGAAACACCTCGAGGAATTCCCTCACCACAGGAATGCCAGTGAGATCCTCCTGTGTCCCACTCACCAAACCTCCCAACATAACATAGCCAAATGCCCCTGCTCTCAAGGCCCTCCTCGCCTGCAGGACTGAAATGAACGGTGAGGAACTGGCTGTGGACCCACCTGGAGACATCACCACTCTCTTGGCATAGCAATCAATCAATGCACAGTTTCTGGACAGCCAATCCATGCCCAGAATAATCTCCAAGTTGGCCATCGGCAATCCTATCAGATCTACTGAGAAATCACGGCCATCCCACTGAAACGCTACATCGCGATGGACAGTGGAGGTCAAACATTTTTCTCCGGTGGCGGTGGTCACCCGCATCGGTGGAGAAAGCACATCACTGGGCAACTCAAGCCCCACAGCAATAGGGGTAGCAACAAAAGAGTGCGTTGCCCCGGAATCAAACAATACATCAATAGCTGAACCACCAATGGTAACAGTACCTCTGACCAGGTTCGGAGCTTTGTTCGACTGCTGACGATCAAGTGTGTACACTCGCCCCGTAGTAGGTGGCACTGCTGGTGCCCCAGTAGGAACCATCTGCAATGGCACAGCCTGCAGTGCAACAACTCTCGTCGTCGGGCAATCTCTGGAGTAGTGGCCCTCCTTGCCACACTGGAAGCATATCAACTGACCGGTAGAACACGGCCCAAAGTGTGACTTCCCGCATCCCGAGCATCTGGGAGCAGGAGGTCTCGCGGTGTTTCCATGAGTAGAAGCCTTTTTAAACTGCTTTGGCGCTTGCTTAGCCGCCAACTGTTTTCCCTTGCCCTTGTTCCCAAACTTCCTGTCTCTCCAGGAAGCGGAACCACCAGTACCCTGTGGCACCTCAATCTTGGCCTTCTTGGCCTGACTCGCACGACAGTAGTCCTCAATGTCGCGGCACTACTGTACTAAAGCTCCGAAGTCTCTCGAAGAAGAACTAGCAAGATGTCCAACAATGTCCTCATTAAGTCCCCTCCGGAACTTAGCAGCAAGAAAAACAGGAGTCGGTCTCGCCATCCAGAAATGAGCAAACTTGACCAGCTCATTAAACTTGGCCAGGTACTCGTCCACAGACAACGAGCCCTGCACCAACCGGTCAAACTCTCCCTGCTTCCTCTCCTGAGAGTCATATGGAAAGTACTGACCCAGAAAGCACTCCTCAAAGAACGGCCACGTCATCACACGGCCCTGCATCTCAGACGAGAGAAATGTTGGTCCACCACTCATGGGCCTCGCCCTCCAGCATGTAAGTGGCAAACATCAGCTTCTGCGGATCGGTACACTGCATGATCCGGAAGATCTTATCCAATGCCTGTAACCATCTGGCAGCAGCAATGGGATCATAAGATCCGTCGAAAGAAGGTGGCTTGTGCTTGCGGAAAACATTCAGCCTGCGATCGATCTCGTCACGATCCTCAGCAAAAATGGGAATGGCTTGTAGAGCCCCGTCAAATGGCTTCCCTCACCCATCTGACTCTGGGTGTCTTCCTGTTGACTAGGCGGAGGTGGAGGCGGTGGAGGACACTGGCAGCAGCAGGACCAGCCCTCAACTCCTCCAACATGACCCTCATCATAGTCATGTTGGCCATCCGGTTCTCCTCCAGAACCTCAGCAGTGGCTCGCCTGTTCGCATCTCTGATAGCGTCCAGCATCGCCTGGTTTGCCAACCTCGTGGCCTCCTGGTCGGCTAGTCGGGCCGCCTACATCTCAGCTAATGCTGCCAGGATAGGATCCGATTGATCCTCACTCGTACTAGGGTTCCTCCTCGGTGGCACCATGACTCTGCACAAGTTACACAAAGAATGAGTTGATCAGGCCCACACTATGTGGTCACATATGCATCATCATAATACACACCAATCAGAGTGAACACAAAGTAGACACGCAACGAAACATCCTAAGTTATTGCAATACATACAGGCTTTTCCCTAGAAAGTGCTCTGATACCATAAAATGTAACAGCCCGTGTTAACCCGGATTGTTAACATACTATCGTATTAAGCCACGCTTAATTAAAATGCGGAATAACTTTTTCTTTAATTCAATGATGACGTCATTAACCTTAACCAACTTGATTACTTAGTCAATTTCATAAAATCCTACCTGTATGTAAATTACAAGACAACTAACTGAATACCTCATGTATAATAATTAAGTGAGTATCTAAGTCACAGGACTACAACATATAGCCTGGACCAAAATCCTGATACATTAGTACAACTTTAGCTAAAAGACAATAACAAATCCATGTGACATGGACAAACCCCATGCTCACCAAATAAGGCAGCAATGCTCAACAACAGTCTCAATATAGTCATAACTGAAATCATAATAGCAGTCAAATAACCATCAACCATCATGTCAGCAAATAACAGATAAGTCTAACTCAGCTCTGGCCTCCTGCCACCTGAGCCCTCAACATTACCTGAACCTGAAATAAGCGTCCCCAAACATGGGGTGAGATCTCTAAACAACAAATCTCAGTAAGGCAAGGGGTCCTCAAGGATCTTCCACCCCAAGCTCACTTACATGTGCAATATAAGTTCAAAAACAATATTTACAATATAAGTTCCAAAACTATGCAGTGCAACAGATATTCATGCCATGTGTGTTTATAAAGTCTACTGGCCAGAGAAATGCAGGAATACGTCTATACCCACATAAGTACAAGGAACACCGCTTGCACCTCATCCACAGGCTCACCATCTTGTATGTGCTACATACTCATGCTTATCGTATAGGTGGACATCACATGCATATCATAAAAGCACATTGCATATAATAGCTCAACAGCATTTCCAAAACATCAAAGCATGTAACACAGCATGCTTAAACCACATCCCCATGGGACATGGTGGAACCATAACATGGCTAAACCGAGGACACGAAAGCTTACCTTGCAAGATAGCTATCCAAGCCAAGAGTCCAACCACTCTCAAGTCCAAACACAGCAGTATCACAATCTGATATGGACCAATAATACATCATTAATTATGCATCACAAGTATATAACTTAAAGACTACGCCTTTCCTTTACGTTTTACGTCTTAAGGCTTCCAACAAAGCCATAAGCCCTTAATCATGTGATTCTGACTTAGTTCATTAATTACAGAAGTTCAACTTCATCAATCTAGGGTCCACAAACCCCCAATAGCTTACTGTTCACACAGCACAGCTACTGTTCTGCGAAATCAGAGAATATCCGGATATACAGGGGACATATCCGGATATGCAATATCCGGATATCACACTGACCATATCCGGATATACCATATCCGGATATCCAGGTCCCTCATCCGGATATGTATATCCGGATACCATATCCGGATACTGATATCCGAATATCTGTTCGACAAATATTCGGATATCTCACGATAGAATGCAGTTTCTGCATTTCATGAATATCCAGTCCCAAGGATCAACTTTTAACCGATTATAGGCACTTAAACATGCATTTCTAGGTGTGTTTAACCTACCCCACCCTTAAGTTATCAACTTAGCTCAAGACATGCATCAAGGTTCCATTTTTAAGCATCTAAACACAAGTTCAAAGGTTGATATACTTACCAAAGGTTAAAACAGAGCAACAATGGCTCTTGGAGCTCCCAAATAGACCCCTCAAGTTCTGACTTTGGTTCAGAACGAAAATGAAATATCAAGGTTGGTTCTTTCTCCACAAAGGTGGCTTCTTGGACCTTAGAATGCCATGATCATGGCTTCCACTATCCTCACACCAAGAACTCAGCCCCAACACCAACTCACAGTGGCAGGACACTCTCCCCCAAGGTCACTCCTCACCCCCACCAACACAAGCACTCTACCTCTAGGTGTTTATGATGATGAAACTATGAAGAGCAAGAAAGGAATGGTCACAAGGCTCACAAGGTGGAAGAATGGAGCAATGGAACAGTGTTCATCAGCACACAGCCCACACTTCACGTAGGGAATACTACTGCCTAGGGTTTTGTGCCCTTAGTGGTAGTATTTATAGACATTTAAGCCATAACACGCAGTATTAGCCTTAATAGCAACACAAAAGATATTGATCCCAAACTTTGGAATCTAATCCTACTCATTTTTCTAAGATTTTTCATATTTTTATTTTATTTTTCGGAGCACCTTTCCGGTACGCGCTTTTCCATAGCCAGTATCAGTTCTGGCATCAGATTACATTATTTTGACTTGAAACTTGGTTTACAAGTCCTACATATTATTCTAGTAATTATCATACATTCGATATAATTTTACGGGATACTTTTCCGGTACGCATTTATACCGGGTAGCAGAACCGGTATCTGCGCTTTCCTTCTGAAAAGTGACTTTCAGCATTTTTACTCTCTCAATATAATTATTTAAGCCCAATAATAATTATTAAGGTCAATTATTGAATCATATCCTAATTATCATAATTAATTCACTAATTACTTTAATTAGCGGTGCGGGTTCTTACACTTATCTAATTCAAGAAACATCTGAACAGGTAAAGAAGATTAGAGAAAATATGCAGCGGATCAGGCCAGATAGAAAACTTATTACGAAAAACGTCATAAGCCCCTATCTTTCGAAGTCGGAGACCATGTATTTTTGAGAATCACACCTACCTCGGGACTCGGCATGAGAATGGGAGTAAAGAAATTAAGTCCACGGTACTTAGGACCATACCTTATTCTGGACCGGATTGGAGAGTCTGCATACCGGTTGGCATTACCACCTAATCTGTCAGGGATTCATAATGTATTTCATGTGTCGCAGCTGAGGAGATATCTCTCTGATCCATCTCACGTGTTACAGCATGAAGTAGTGGAATTCAAGGAAAATCTGACGTATCAAGTTCAACCGTTCCAAATCCTTGAAAGATCTGTCAAGCGACTTCATTCTAAAGAAATCCCTTTGGTGAAAGTGTTGTGGAACAAAAAATCGGCAGCTGAAGCCACTTGGGAGCGCGAGGACGACATTCAGAATCGCTATCCAGAACTGCTTAGCTCTTAAGTAAGTCTATTTTGCGGACAAAATTCCTTTTTGGTGGGGAGAGTGTAACATCCCACGTAAATATTTAGGAAAATACATAAAATATATTAGAAGGCATAAGTATGCAAGTGTGAAAATTAGAGTTTCATGTAATTATTTATTTGAAATCGAATTGCATGGTTACCAGTGTAGATTAATATTGAGTTAGGAAAATTATTAGAATTATAATTTTAAGTGAGAAATTATTTTATGCATGTAGGAATGATTATGTAGTATCATATAAAAAAAATTAAAAATAATTGGGCTTGAGGACTTAGAATTTTTGGGCTAATACCCAAGTTAGTGTCATTTGGGCTTGTGCATGTTTCTAAATTCCTTATGTTTGTTGGGCTGAAGCTTTAGGCCTTATGTAGCCCACTTGATGCAGCCCAAACCCATTAGAATACTATCCTAAACTCATCTTAAGTGACTCCACAAGTCAACCTCTTATTGGCTAGAAACCTCCACATGGCATAGCCTTTCTTCTTCCTTCACTTGTGCGCACATGGCCTTCAAAAAATCTGCACATGGATTGTTTGTTAATCATTTTTGTCAGCCTCGCTTCCTTCCCTTGTCCCATACGCATTGCACATGCAAGAAGGTAAGATAGTTGCTTGTTGCACCTTCCAAATCTTGTAAGACATGCACCCAATGAAGACCTTGTGCGCAGCTTGCATGTCTTGTGTGTGGGCAGAAAATTCTGCACCACTTTGACCCCTCTTGTGCGAACAAAAGTGTGAGGATTCAGCCTTGTATTATGCCCTTGTGGAATGGCTTTAAAACAGCCCACAACTCCTCACTTGTTTCCTCACTTTTATCGTACTTATGCGTTGATATTAGGCACTTGAAGCATCAACAAAAACTGCACCTTATACCTCCCCCCTTCCACCCTTGTGCGCTGAATTTGGGGCTGCACCTTAGGCTACTTAAAACAGAAACAAATCTGTACCATTATGTCTTCATCCTTCCCCTTCAAACCGTGAGTGTAGGGAGTAGCATTCAGAAAAAAAATTATGCACACCATCCTCTCCTCCTCCTTGCTGCAAACCGTGACCATAGGCAACCAAGAGAGTACAAGCTTTCCTCTCATTCTCCCACTGCCCAGCCAAGCTCCTCCATCCAAAGATTTTGCCCAAGTTATTCTCCCACCTCACTTGTGCGCATAAATCATCCTCTAGGAAGGTGAACTTGTTGTTTGGTGAAGCTAGAAAGTGTGGTGTGTGATCCTTGTTCAATTAGTGTGTACTACAAGAGGTACGCATGGATCTTAGACCTTCTTCCTTATTGTGTAACCATGTTTATGCTTGAGATGACATGTAATTTGTCTTGTGAACTCTCCTTATGATTCTGCCATGTCATGTTGTAGACCCTAGAATGAGCATGATAAAATATAATAGTGGATCTATTTGATAATAACTTGTATGCCTTCATTATTGTATGAATCATTCTATGATAAATAGCATGCTTTAAGCCTTTGTAGCACACATTGCATGAAATAATCAGGTTATGGAATAAAGTCTCCTTGTTATGCTTGTTTTGATGCTAAAAATGCCACTGTTTCTGTATAAAATTGTCATTGTTTTGATGCTAAAAATGCCATTGTTTTGGTTTGAAATTGTCACTGTTTGATGCTAAAAAAATGCCATTGTTTCTGTTTAAAAATGTCACTGCTTTGATGCTAAAAAATGCCACTATTCCTGTTTAAGAATGCTGCTGTAAACGTTATTGTTTCTGTTTAAAAAATGTCACTATATGTTATTCACTGCTGCTGTAAAATGCTATTATTTTTGCTGCTGTAAACGTTACTGTTTCTGTTTAAAAAACATCACTGTATGTTATTCACTGCTGCTGTAAAATGCTACTATTTTTGCTGCTGTAAATGTTACTGTTTCTGCTGTAAAATGTCACTGTTTCTGCTCACTGTTTTTAAGAAAAACATTATTGTTTTCTGCTCACTATTTTGCTGTAAAATGTTGTTGTTTTGCTCACCGTTTTTGCTGTAAAACGATGTTTTGCTCACTATTTCTGCTGTATAATGTCACTGTTTCTGCTCACTATTTGTAAGAAAAACGTTGTTGTTTTTTGCTCACTATTTTGCTGTAAAATGTTGCTGTTTTGCTCACTGTTTCTGCTGTAAAACGTTGTTGTTTTGCTCACTATTTTTGCTGTAAAATGTTGCTATTTTGCTCACTGTTTTGTTGTAAAATGTTGTTGTTTTTGCTCACTGTTTTTCCTTAAAACGATGCTGTAAAATGATTTATTGTAATTGATTTAGGTGTGCATAAGCAGTGAGAAACGTAGCATATTTCGCTGCTGTTTGGTAATTATTTAAGGCACGCAAGGTAACTGTTAGGCGATATTACCTAATGTGACTATTGACTAGCGTATCAAGTTGTAACATGATGCTCCATACTCCGTAAAAATTATTATGTTCCTTATGATGTAAGTATTCTGCCATGAATATGCCTTGGCGGCAATATGATTATGAGGTAAAGTTGTTATGTGGCAGCATAACGTATATGAAAAGTATATAAGCATGCATCTTACATCATACCGCATTTATTTTTACGTTTTGTGTGTGAAAGCATAGCATGGCATGCATGTACCAAATTCATATAGCCTTGCAATTTTAGGATAGTTATGTACAGGACCATGTGTTTGAGCACGCATCATATAGGCATCCCTCCGGTACCAGGGTATGGGACACTTGGCATCAATCCGCATAGGCCACAGTTGGAATCCACCAATGAAGGGTGCTGATTATGGGATATCCACTGTGTATTGCGCGCACGACGGTGCTAAGAGCACAAAAAGGAAGGCGTTATATACGCAATATATATATATATATATATATATATATATATATATATATATATATATGATGAAAAGGAAAAGGACAAGGAACAGGATATGTTGAAGTGACTGTTTATGATTTTGTGCCTAGTTTAATACTGTTACGTTATTGGTTTTGTTGCCACTTTACTGGGATTATTCTCACCCCTTTGGGGCTGCTATTTTCATAAATGGCAGGAGGACGTAAGAGCATTTGAAGGCGTGATGTTTGTTGTTACTTGCTGATGCTTGGACTTTTGCTGTTGCTGTTTAATTGTTGGATGACTGTAATGCTTATTATTTGGAGCACTTGGATGACTGTAGACATTATTATCTTCCATTTTGTTTTAGTCTTTCATGAACAGCGGCTGTTTTGGAAAAATCAGAAAAAAATTTGCGAAAAGGATTTTTGAACGTTTTATTAAGTGCTGAATTTTAACAGTTTTACGAGCACCTTACGGGTTATGTTTCAAGGGGCAAACGAACTCCGATTTACTATTATTTTATATGCACGTGAAGCCCCCGACGTGCTCTTTCTAAATCACAAGGGATATTTTTTTAACTTATCCGAACAGAATTTATACGAATTTTTAAATGCAGTACGGTTTTGCTTTTGGAATAATTTTTTTTAGCTAAAGTGTCGTTGAAGACTCTAATTCCGCCTAGCAAACGACTCTCTTGGATGCATACAAGGGAGGGCGTTACACAAGCAATTACTAATTAATTTAATTAGTTAAATTAATAATCAAATATTTGAATTTCGAATTTTGAATTTGAAATTTGAATTTTGAAATTTGAATTTGCCATTTGAATTTTGAAATTCGAATTTTGAATTTGAAATTTGGAATTTGAATTTTGAAATTTGAATTTGGAATTTGAATTTTGAAATTCAAATTTTGAATTTGAAATTTGAAATTTTGAATTTTGAATTTGAATGTTTGAACATTTGAATTCAAGTGTTTGAATTCGAATTTGAATTGGCTTTGAAAAGTTGTTTCATAAAAAAAGATAAGATAAGATCTTATTGGAACAAATTCCTTGGATCAAGAAGAATCTTTGGAGCATAATCTTGGGCTGTTTGGGGCGCATACTTAGGTGATAAGAATGTCATCTTGTCACTTAAAACAAAGCTCCAATAAGATTTGGTAGTTGAGAGAATCAGTGGGTGAGTTGGTTCAAATTTCGAATGCAACTACTCAATATATTTGGATCCCTTTTTAGGGCTGAATTATGCGCATGAAAAACATATTATATGATAGTTAATGAATTTAAGTTTGAATTGTTTTGAACTTAGTTTCATGAGGATAAGATTGGAGGCTGTTGGCAAGATTTGTTTTGCAACAACTCTACCTTATCCTCCCCTTATTCATGCGCCACTTTCTATTTATTTGAAAGGATAATTTCATTTTTGAATTATCATTCTCTCTTCCCTCCAAGGTGTGCGCACAACATGGCTAGTTCCTCTCCTTAGGGTTTTGAGAAAACCTAGCCTACACTCCTTCATCTCATGCAGCATTCTGTAGGGTAGTTCACTACACCTTTTCAAACAGAATACCTAGCCTCCACCTTCACCACTTGTGCGCATAGCAAGCCTCACTGTGGTGTTCATCTGGTGGCTTTCAAGAAGGCGTTCTTGCATCATAAATGAACGGTGGTGTGGATCACCATTAGAGGGTTTGAACCCTTCAAGCCTGACATCTGATCTCCCTGACTGATCAGGCCAAAAACAAGGTAACATCATGTTGTCTTAAAGCATGAATCCATGTGTGCATGTATGTTTCCGCAGTAAAAATTTTGTTTTTACACCTTACATGCATCGGCCTTCATAGGCCAGTTTTCTTTCAAGTGGTATCAGAGCCCGGTTGCTTTACCATCGGCGGATGATGGTACCTTGTTTGTGAAAAGAGTTTTTTACGGTCAAAATCTTTAAAGGGTTAAAGTTTAAATTCTGCATATGGATTTTGAATCACAAATTCTTTAAGGTGTTAAAGTTTTTGTTTTTATGAACATGTAAATTTGATTCTGTGTTCATAAAACATTATACATCATGGTTTAGTTTCTTTTTCTTTATAAAAGTTTTAAAAGGAACACCCTTTTTGAAAGGGTAGATTCGGCCATGGAGGGTACTAAGAGTACCTTGAATGTTTTCTTATTTTTCTCCATGAATTGTGTCATGTTTATATGCATGAAATTTTGTGACAAAATTTATCATATAGTTATCTATATGGTTCGGCCATAAAGGGGTTTGTGGCTACATGCATGGTTTAATTTTGTTTTCTTTAAGAAAGAATTAACAAAATTTGAATTAAAATTGTTTTTAAATTCGGCCAATTGAGAAATTTAAGAATATGAATCTTGATATTATTTTGATGTTTAAATGTTAAATGTCAAATATATGTGAAAAATATTATGTGATAATATAATGTTTGTGTTTGCAAGTTTTGAACTTTTCAGGTACAAACAGGAAGGGGATGGTCATGGTGCCCGGATTTAATTTTTTTTGAATTTTAAATTAATGTGTAATCGCGCCTTTTAATTTACAAGTGTATTTGTAATTTAATTTTTGTAATTTTGTCCCTCCAAAGATGTTTTGGAGTTTCTTTAATTATGTGTAATTAGAGAAATAGGCTAGTGGCGTATAGACGACAAGCGGCCGTTGCTTAAAGAAGCAAAATGGACAAAAAGCGTGAGCACCATGACTATCTCAATATAAACTGTTTATATGCATGTATGATTAGAACGTCTAATATGCATGAATTGGGCAAACTGCTTTTTGTATGGTTATTATGTTTGTCCAATAGCGACTAGTGTAAACCGATAGATGTTTGACATAGGTAACGACTAGCATGATAACTTACAACATGCGTTTGATGAGACCTAATTAACCCTAAAATAAAAGGAACCCTTAAAAGGAATAAATAATTAAGCGTATGATTACCTCCCACCACTACTCAAACCTCTTCTACATAGTGGTGCTCCACAACTCAGTTGGGACCCACTGTTTCGTTGAGCTAGAGTAGTTTTTGAAGTGTAAGACACTTAGGGTGCTGGTTTAATGCTTAACTAAGACATAAGTTGCAGGCACAGCCGGGCTTATGTGCTTAGGGTAATGGTGCTAGGTTGGTTGCATGAGATGCACCACTAAGTGACAAAGAGTTGTCAACCTAATGTTAAGAGAGGGTATGAGAGACTGTTGATAAAGATCAACCCATTATTTAACTTAATCTTGCGGTCTCAGACGGAGATTAAAGTAAATAATCGTACTCTTAATCCCACTAAGGTAAAATCTAAAAGTAGATTAACCCTAAGTCAAGTAGTAAGGGTCATTGACTTAGATAAAATAGTGGGAGGGGAAAATTATTTAAAGTCTTTAATAATTTGCTTTTAACTACATAATCGTATATTAACTGAAATCATATTTACATCTTTTTCAGCTTTTAGTATGACTAATCAACTGTCACTGCATTCAATTCTCGATACGAATGAACTGACCGGTTCAAATTTTATGGACTGGTATCGGAACTTAAGAATTGTTCTTAAGACCGAAAAGATAGCTTATGTCCTTGACACTGCTTTGCCTATTGCGCCTAAGGATGGGGAAGATGGGTTCACGGAATTTGATTTCGAAACCCACAAGCAACACATGGATGATAATGTGTTGGCTTGTTGTATCATGTTGGCATCCATGTCGCCTAAACTGCAAAAGCAGCACGAGCATATGGATGCCCCCTCTATTATCATACATCTCAAGGAGTTGTATGATATTAAAGACAAACATGAGAGGTATGAGACCTTTAGGGAATTGTTCCTGTGCAAGATGATTGAAGGCATGTGTTTTAACCGCCATGTACTGAAGATGATGGCACTCATTGAGAAGCTAGAGGGTCTAGGGTTCACAATGGATGCTGAATTAATTAATGACTTAGTTCTATCATCACTTCCTCCTTCTTTCAGTGAATTCATAATGGATTACAACATGCATGTGATGCTTGTGAGCTTGCCAGAGTTGTTAATGATGTTAACGAGTGCTGAAATGTCTATCAAGAAGGATGAGACTCAAGCTCTTATGATTGGTGGGCCTGAAAGGGCCATGGGTAAGGGCAAGGAGCCTGCAAAAGGCAACTCCCTTAAGCCCAAAGGAAAACCCAATAAGAAAAAGGGCAAAAAGAAAGGTAAGGGAGCACCCAAGGACAAAAGCGATGCTGTGTGCTTCCATTGTGGCAAATATGGCCATTGGAAAAGGAATTGTCCAGACTACCTGAAGAGTGTGAAGGAGCATGGTGATGCTTCAACCTCAGGTATTCACATGATTGAGATAAATTGTTCTTATGCTAATCCGACTTCATAAGGTATTGGATACCGGTTATGGTTCTTATAATCTGCAATGTGTTGCAGGTGCTTAGAAGCCTAGAAGATTGGAGAAGAATGAGGTGGTCCCCGCGCAGGTGATGAAGCAAGAGTTGTTGCTCATACTGGTGGGGATACCGACCTCATTAGCCTACGGGCATCTTATCCATTTGAATAATTGTCTTTATGTTCCCGGCATTTCTAGAAATATTATTTCTTGTTTAGAACAAGATGGTTTTGCTTTAACTATTAAGGATGGTACATTTTCTATCATTTTGAGTGATATTGTTTTGGTACGCTTCTTTAATTAATGGCTTGTATGTTTTGGAAATTGGAACTAAAGTGCTCAATGTAGATGTGAAATGACCTAGGATAGATAATCAATCCTATCTTTGGCACTATAGACTAGGGTACATAAATGAAACAAGATTGTCTAGGATGCATAGAGATGGATACCCGGACTCCAAGGATTTGGAATCCTATGGACAATATGAATCTTGTCTAGCTGGGAAAATGATTCGCCAATGCCCAAAGGGCTTGAGATTCATAGGGCTAGTTAGTTATTAGAACTCATTCACTGTGATTTATGTGGCCCAATGTATATTGTGGCTAGAGGAGGAAACTCCTATTTCATTTACTAATGAAGTAGAGAAACGGCGTGGCAAGATGGTTAAGTCATTGCGATCAGATCGTGATGGTGAATATTTGAGCCATGAGTTTCGGGATTATTAGAGAGAAAATAGAATTCTCTCGCAGTTTACTGCACTTAACACACCACAACAAAACGGTGTCAGGAGAAACAGGACTGTGTTAGACATGGTTAGGTCTATGATGAGTGAGACTCAACCTCCAAAATCATTTTAGGGATATGCCTTAGACATAGCGGCAAACTTTCTAAATAGGGTACCGTCTAAATCTATTCAGACCACACCATATAAGATATAGAGTGGTAAGAGACCCAACCTGAGTCACCTCAGGGTATGGGGATCGCCAGCTTATGTCAAAGCGTTGACATCAGACAAGCTTAGTGCTAAGAGTACTAAATGTCTATTTGTGGGGTATCCTAAAGGTAATATGGGATACTACTTCTACTCCATGGATGAACACAAAGTGTTTGTGTCAAAGAATGCTGAGTTCCTTGAGAAGGATTTGATCTCTCAAGGAGGCAGTGGGAGTAAGATTGATCTTGAAGAAGTGTAAGATCCACAAGAACAGATTGAGGAACCCGAGTCTGATCCGCAGGCGACATTCTCCAATGGAGAAGTAAACACACAACTCCGTAGATCTACGAGGGTCATCCATCCACCTGAGAGGTATGGCTGTGATTGAGAATCAGCAAACTTTCGAGGATGATGAACCAAGTAACTACGAGGAGGCAGTCAAGGATGTTGACTCCTCTAGATGGCTTGAAGCCATGGAATCTGAAATGGATTCGATGTATCAGAACAAGGTATGGAACTTGGTTCCTAAACCGCAAGGAATAGTTCCTTTCGGAAATAAATGGGTCTTTAGAAGAAAGACAGATGCAGATGGCAACGTTCAGACCTACAAAGCTAGGTTGGTGGCGAAAGGGTATCGTCAAAGAAAATGAGTTGACTATGATGAAACTTTCTCACCAGTTGCTATGATCGAATCTATTAGGATCATGCTTGCAATAGCAGCATACCAAGACTATGAAATTTGGCAAATGGATGTCAAGACCGCCTTCTTGAATGGGTTCTTGAAGGAGGAAGTGTATATGACACAACCTGAAGGCTTTGAAATCAAATATCAGAAGCATATGGTATGCAAACTACAAAGGTCAATATATGGGCTAAAGCAAGCATCAAGGAGTTGGAATATACGTTTTGATGAAGTGGTTAAGAGTAACGATTTTATCAAGAACGAGGATGAACCTTGTGTTTACAGGAAGGTTAGTGGGAGTAATGTCATCTTCCTAGTGCTTTATGTAGATGACATATTGCTAATAGGAAATGACATCCCCACATTAAAAATAACGAAAGAGTGGCTTTCAGAAAACTTCACCATGAAGGATTTGGGAGAGGCAGCCTTTATACTTGGTATAAAGATCTATAGAGATAGATCCAAGAGGCTGCTGGGTTTATCTCAATCCACGTACGTTGACAAGATGCTAAAGAGGTTTAGCATGGAAAGGTCAAAAAGGGGTTTTCTTCCTGTCAGTCATGCGGTACAACTATCAAGGGCTATGTGTCCTAAGTCACAGCCTGAGAAGGATCGCATGAATGGAATTCCATACGCTTCGGCTATTGGATCCATCATGTTTGCCATGATATGTACGAGATCAGATGTCTCATATGCTTTAAGCATTACGAGCAGATACCAGTCAGACCCCGGAGAGGGTCACTGGACAGCAGTCAAAACCATCCTTAAATACTTAAGAAGAACTAAGGATGCGTTTCTGGTATATGGTGCGGTTAATGATCTAACAGTGAAAGGGTTCACTGAAGCCAGTTTTCAAAGTGACAAAGATGACTGTAAGTCACAATCAGTGTTCGTATTCACCTTAACTAGTGGGGCAGTATATTGGAAGAGTTCCAAGCAGGATACTAAAGTAGATTTAATGACAAAAGCTGAATACATAGCTGCTTCAGAAGTGGCTTAGGAGGCCGTGTGGATCAAGGAAGTTCATTTCTGAACTAAGGGTGGTTCCAAGCGTGGATGTGCCCATACTTGCGACAACACCGGAGCCATTACGCAATCAATGGAACCTAGGTCTCATCAATGATCTAAACACGTGCTCCGCAGATATCATTTGATTAGAGAAATCATTGATAGGAATGATGTAAAAATGGATTATGTTCCCACAGACGATAACCTGGCCGATTCTCTGACAAAGGCTGTTTCTCAGAGAAAACATGATAGTCATTATGAGGCTTTGGGCATACGGCTTATGTTAGTATATAGGTGTCCTAGAGACAATCTTTTGATTAAATAAAGGACACTAGATGTAGAACTTTGTTTGTCGCAAATAAATGAAAGCACTATTTATTCGGTTTCATATTGTGTCTCGATTTTATTGTTAATATTATATTAACGAACTGGATAAACCCCTTGGAATATAACAGGTATCTCTTGAGTATCTGTGATGAGATCACGATCATTAGGATTCAAGGATATTGCATGTCTATTCCTAATTATATGTTCCTAGTCTATAGACACTGAGTTTGGGGATCTGTGATCTCGGGTAAGACTAGTACGACTTATCTACTTGTATATGGATACAAGGTAAAGACCTCATGAGCTGCAGATATGGAGATATCTTAGCTAAAGTCGTGGGTGGACCTATAAGAGTATAGCTCGCACTGAACAGACCCAAAAAAGAGACTCTATGAGGAAATCTCACAGATAGTGTCATTAGAGTAATCTCTTTATGTTTGGGTATATCTTTCCTTAGACCAGAAGTTATTACCCAGACTGTGTTCTTGAAGGCATGTTTTGATTGTATGCCTCGTCTGCCTGAAACATGGAGACTCATAGGTATACTGTTGGGCGTGTCCTTAAAGGGCACAGGGCTAGGGTAATAAGCTGAAGGAATTCGTCAAATCTCTGTGAGAGATTAGGTTATCTGTAAACCGGAGAAATCAGGATGACATTTACAGGGACTCGGGACTCTATGCATAGTAAAAGAGATCATGAGATGATCTGCCTTTAGAGTCAGTAAATTGAAGATTCCCTATTTCGAATAAAGCTTACCCTAAACTGCAGGGGTTGATACATTTCCTTACCCTAGGCTAATGGGAAGATAACCGAGACGAAGTGAAATATATACGGTAACCAAATATGTGCAATAGGATGATCAAGTCATTAATCTGACTAGTTCTGGGGCAACAAAGCATTGCTAGTGCTCTATGTTGTCATTAATTGGGTTGTAGGCTTGTTGGGCTCAAGCCCGGTTATGTCAGAAGCTAAGTTGAACCTAATGGGTTACACACTAACACCTTGTAGTCATGATGAACTAGCTTTAAAGGTATTGGGCCTAATAATGGTTGTTATCCCAAGAAGCTGTTTGGAAGTCCACCTAAATGGGTGGAGGGTGCATGGAGCTTAGTAATGGGCTTAGATAGTCCAACCCCTTACTAATTAATTTAATTAGTTAAATTATAAATCAAACATTTGAATTTCGAATCTTGAATTTGAAATTTGAATTTTGAAATTTGAATTGGGAATTTGAATTTTGAAATTCGAATTTTGAATTTGAAATTTGAAATTTGAATTTTGAAATTTGAATTTGGATTTTGAATTTTGAAATTCGAATTTTGAATTTGAAATTTGAAATTTTGAATTTTGAATTTTGAATTTGAATGTTTGAACATTTGAATTCAAGTGTTTGAATTCGAATTTGAATTGGCTATGAAAAGTTGTTTCATAACAAAAGGATAAGATGAGATCTTTTGGAATATTCCCTGCAACAAAAAAAAGATATTTGATCTTATCCAATGATGAAGTGGTGCGCAAAGTTGAATTCAAAGTGAGTGTCATTTTGTTATCTCAATGTACTACTATTATGATTTGGTTGGTTAAGAGAATCAGTGAGTTAGTTGATTCAAAATTTGAATGCAACTACTCAATGTATCTGGACTCAAAATAGGACAAAATAGGGCGCATGATATGGTTGTTCATATGATGATGATTAGGTCAGAATCTTGAAATGATAATGACCTAATCTTATAAGGATTCAAATGCAAGGTGGTTAGCAATTTTGAATTGCAAACAAATCCTTGATTCCCTCCAACCATGCGCATATTTGGTGGGATTTTCAAGTAAGAAAATCTTATCATTCCATCCTACTAATTAACCTATATTGTTTGCACAAAGGGTCCAATTATTTCACCTTAGGGTTTTTCACAAAACCTAGCCTACACTCCTTCATCTCATGCACCATTCTGTAGGGTAGTACACTACACCTTTCCAAACAGAATACCTAGCCTCCAACTTCACCACTTGTGCGTTTAGCAAGCCTCACTGTGGTGTTCATCTGGTGGCTTTCAAGAAGGAGCTCTTGCATCATTGACGAACGGTGGTGTGGATCACCATTAGAGGGTTTGAACCCTTCAAGCCTGACAATTGATCTCCCTGACTGATCAGGCCAAAAACAAGGGAACATCATGCTTTCTTAAAGCATGAACCCATGTGTGCATGTATATTTCTGCAGTAAAAATTTTGTTTTTACACCTTACATGCATCGGCCTTCAAAGGCCAATTTACTTTCAAGTGGTATCAGAGCCCGGTTGCTTTACCATCGGCGGGTGATGGTACCTTGTTTGAGAAAAGAGTTTTTTCACGGTCAAAATCTTTAAAGGGTTAAAGTTTAAATTCTGCATATGGATTTTGAATCACAAATCCTTTAAGGTGTTAAAGTTTTTGTTTTTATGAACATGTAAATTTGATTATGTGTTCATAAAACATTATGCATCATGGTTTAGTTTCTATTTCTTTATAAAAGTTTTAAAAGGAACACCCTTTTTGAAAGGGTAGATTCGGCCGTGGAGGGTACTAAGAGTACCTTGAATGTTTTCTTATTTTTCTCCATGAATTGTGTCATGTTTATATTCATGAAATTTTCTGACGAAATTTATCATATAGTCTACTATCTGGTTCGGCCATAAAGGGGTTTGTGGCTACATGCATGGTTTAATTTTGTTTTCTTTAAGAAAGAATTAAAAAAAATTGAATTAAAATTGTTTTTAAATTCGGCCAACTAGAGAAATCTAAATCTTGATATTATTTTGATGTTTAAATGTTAAATTTCAAAATATATGTGAAAATATTATGTGATAATATAATGTTTGTGTTTGCAAGTTTTGAACTTTTCAGGTACAAACTGGGAGGGGATGGTCATGGTGCCCGTATTTAAAATTTTTGAATTTTAAACTAATGTGTAATTGCGCCTTTTAATTCACAAGTGTATTTGTAATTTTGTCCCTCCAAAGATGTTTTGGAGTTTCTTTAATTATGTGTAATTAGAGAAATAGGCTAGTGGCGTATAGACGACAAGCGGCCGTTGCTTAAAGAAGCAAAATGGACAAAAGCGCGAGCACCATGACTATCTCAATATAAACTGTTATATGCATGTATGATTAGAACGTCTAGTATGCATGAATTGGGCAAATCACATTTTGTATGGTTATTATGTTTGTCCAATAGCGACTAGTGTATACCGATTGACGTTTGACATAGGTTACGGCTAGCAGGATAACTTACAACATGCGTTTGATGAGACCTAATTAACCCTAAAATAAAAGGAACCCTTAAAAGGAATAAATAATTTAGCGTATGATTACCTCCCACCACCAATGCTGCTCAAACCTCTTCTACATAGTGGTGCTCCACAACTCAGTTGGGACCCACTGTTTCGTTGAGCTAGAGTAATGTTTGAAGTGTAAGACACTTAGGGTGCTGGTTTAATTCTTAACTAAGACATAAGTTGCAGGCACAGCCGGTCTTATGTGCTTAGGGTAATGGTGCTAGGTTGGTTGCATGAGATGCACCACCAAGTGACAAAGAGTTGTCAACCTAAAGTTACGAGAGGGTATGAGATACTGTTGATAAAGATCAACCCATTACTTAAATTAATCTTGCGGTCTCAGATGGAGATTAAAATAAATAATCGCACTCTTAATCCCACTAAGGTAAAATCTAGAAGTAGATTAACCCTAAGTCAAATAGTAAGGGTCATTGACTTAGATAAAATAGTGGGAGGGGCAAATTATTTAAAGTCTTTAATAATTTGCTTTTAACTACATAACCGTATATTAACTAAAACTATCTTTACATCTTTTTCAGCTTATAGTATGACTAATCCACTGTCACTGCGTTCAATACTCAATACGAATAAACTGATCGGTTCAAATTTTATGGACTGGTATCGGAACCTAAGAATTGTTCTAAGGGCCGAAAAGATTGCCTACGTTTTAGATGCTATAATACCCGTTGCTCCACGGGAAGGGGAAGAAGGGTTTGTCACAAATAAATGAAAGCACTATTTATTCAGTTTCATATTGTGTCTCGATATTATTGTTAATATTATATGAACGAACTGGATAAACCCCTTGGAATAGAACAGGTATCTCTTGAGTATTTGTGATGAGATCACGATCATGAGGATTCAAGGATATTCCATGTTTATTCCTAATTATATGTTCCTAGTCTAGAGACACTGAGTTTGGGGATCAGTGATCTCGGGTAAGACTAGTACGACTTATCTACTTGTATATGGATACAAGGTAAAGACGTCATGAGCTGCAGATATGGAGATATCTTAGCTAAAGTCGTGGGTGGACCTATAAGAGTATAGCTCGCACTGAACAGACCCAAAAAAGAGACTCTATGAGGAAATCTCACAGATAGTGTCATTAGAGTAATCTCATTATGTTTGGGTATGTCTTTCCTTAGACCAGAAGTTATTACCTAGACTGTGTTCTTGAAGGCATGTTTTGATTGTATGCCTCGTCTGCCTGAAACATGGAGACTCATAGGTATACTGTTGGGCGTGTCCTTAAAGGGAACAGGGCTAGGGTAATGAGCTGAAGGAATTCGTCAAATCTCTGTGAGATATTAGGTTATCTGTAAACCGGAGAAATCGGGATGACATTTACAGGGACTCGGGAATCTATGCATAGTAAAAGAGATCATGAGATGATCTGCCTTTAGAGTCAGTAAATTGAAGATTCCCTATTTCGAATAAAGCTTACCCTAAACCGCAGGGGTTGATACATTTCCTTACCCTAAGTTAATGGGAAGATAACCGAGACGAAGGGAAATACATACGGTAACCAAATATGTGCAATAGGATGATCAAGTCATTAATCTGATTAGTTCTTGGGCAACAAAGATTGCTAGTTCTCTGTGTTGTCATTAATTGGGTTGTGGGCTTGTTGGGCCCAAGCCCAATTATATCAGAAGCTAAGTTGGACTTAATGGGTCACACACTAACACCTTGTAGTCATGATGAACTAGCTTTAAAGGTATTGGGCCTAATAATTGTTGTTAGCCCAAGAAGCTGTTTGGAAGCCCACCTAAATGGGTGGAGGGTGCATGGAACTTAGTAATGGGCTTGGATAGTCCAAGCCATTACTAATTAATTTAATTAGTTAAATTATAAATCAAACATTTGAATTTTGAATTTTGAATTTCGAATTTTGAATTTGAATTTTGAATTTTGAAATTTGAATTTGGAATTTGAATTTTGAAATTTGAATTTTGAATTTGAAATTTGAAATTTGAAATTTGAATTTTGAATTTTGAAATTTGAATTTGGAATTTGAATTTTGAAATTCGAATTTTGAATTTGAAATTTGAAATTTTGAATTTTGAATTTTGAATTTGAATGTTTGAACATTTGAATTCAACTGTTTGAATTCGAATTTGAATTGGCTATAAAAAGTTGTTTCATAACAAAAGGATAAGATGAGATCTTTTGGAATATTCCCTGCAACAAAAAAAAGATATTTGATCTTATCCAATGATGAAGTGGTGCGCAAATTTGAATTCAAAGTGAGTGTCATTTTGTCATCTAAATGTACTACTATTCTGATTTGGTTGGTTAAGAGAATCGGTGAGTTAGTTGATTCAAAATTTGAATGCAACTACTCAATGTATCTGGACTGAAAATAGGACAAAACGGGGCGCATGATATGGTTGTTCATATGATGATGATTAGGTCAGAATCTTGAAAGGATAATGACCTAATCTTATAAGGATTCAAATGCAAGGTGGTTAGCAATCTTGAATTGCAAACAAATGCTTGATTCCCTCCAACCATGCGCATATTTGGTGGGATTTTCAAGTAAGAAAATCTTATCATTCCATCCTACTAATTAAACTATATTGTGCGCACAAAGGGTCCAATTATTTCACCTTAGGGTTTTTCACAAAACCTAGCCTACACTCCTTCATCTCATGCACCATTCTATAGGGTAGTACACTACACCTTTCCAAACAGAATACCTAGCCTCCAACATCACGACTTGTGCGCATAGCAATCCTCACTGTGGTGTTCATCTGGTGGCTTTCATGAAGGAGTTCTTGCATCATTGACGAACGGTGGTGTGGATCACCATTAGAGGGTTTGAACCCTTCAAGCCTGACAACTGATCTCCCTGACTGATCAGGCCAAAAACAAGGTAACATCATGTTGTCTTAAAGCATGAATCCATGTGTGCATGTATGTTTCCGCAGTAAAAATTTTATTTTTACACCTTACATGCTTCGGCCTTCAAAGGCCAATTTACTTTCAACTTAGGACTGATTGGCTCTAGGCCAAGTGGGAGCTTGTTAGTATATGGGTGTCCTAGAGACAATCTTTTGATTAAATAAAGGACACTAGATGAAGAACTTTGTTTGTCGCAAATAAATGAAAGCACTATTTATTCAGTTTCATATTGTGTCTCGATATTACTGTTAATATTATATGAACGAACTGGATAAACCCCTTTTAATAGAACAGGTATCTCATGAGTATCTGTGACGAGATCACGATCATGAGGATTCAAGGGTATTGCATGTCTATTCCTAATTATATGTTCCTAGTCTAGAGACACTGAGTTTGGGGATCAGTGAATTTGGAATTTTGAATTTGAATGTTTGAACATTTGAATTCAAGTGTTTGAATTCGAATTTGAATTGGCTTTGAAAAATTGTTTCATAACAAAAGGATAAGATAAGATCTTATTGGATCAAATTCCTTGTATCAAGAAGAATCTTTGGAGCATAATCTTGGGTTGTTTGGTATAACACCTCATAAAGTTAAATGTGTATTTTAATATTATATTGTGAAATTAGAATTGGTGGATTAGTGAAAATCCGTGAATTATGGCCAAAATGGGCAAAAATGGCAAAATGGTAATTGACCAGCCGTGTATTCTGAGGCATAAAAATTGAGTTAGAGATTTCATATGACAAAAATAATGCTGGAAATGGAATCAGGGCGGAAAATTGAGTGAGTAGGCAAATTTGTGAAAAATTGATGAATAGTGACTTTTTAAGTGTTAAATACTGCGGTGTGAGTGTACCAATAAGTGTTAAATTTTTATCAATATTTTGGGGAAATAAAAATATGTCATGGACTGGAAAAATATGTAGATTAAGAATTTGTGATCGGAATTTTTATCGGGATTAAAGTTAGATCGCGTGTGGGACCCGTGTGACCGAAGTCACTTAGCTTCCCACCCCTTTTCCCCTTGCCTTTCCTTCCTTTTTCTTTCTTTCCCGTGCGTCCCTGCCATTGAAGAACCAAGCACCCATTTCATCTCTTCCTTGGCCATTTCTTCATTTCTCCACCAAATCTCTTGATCTTGGTGTTGAAATCTATTGTAAACAACCTTCTAGAGCCATTGGTGGCACTTCCAAGCCTTGAAACCGCCTCCTTGCTGCGTTTTTGGCCAACTCAGACTCGAACCATTGGGTTTTCTTGAGTTTTTGGAGCTTTTGGTCTTCCTTTGGCTTAGTGGAGCCTTGGTGGTGAACATACACTAGATTGTAAGTATATTTGTGGTATCTTTGTGGTTGGTTTTGTAGATCTAGAAATTTATGCACTAAGTCTTTAATCTTAGATGTGTGATGATAGAGAGCTCAAATGGAAAAATGCTATTAGATGAAAAGGCCTTAGAATCATGCTTGTAAGCTAGAAATGCTATGTTAAATTTTGGTGAAAAAGTTAGGTTTTAACTTAGGAAAATTTGTGGAGATTTCATAAAAATTGAGGTTTGGTGTAATTTGGAATTGTTGATCGTTGTAGGGTGCCTCACACGGACGTGATTGTGAAAGGTTGAATTGGAGCATACGTTTGGAAAGGATTTGCTTGTGTTGAGGTAAACCCTTGGAACTTGGGTTTAATCCCTTGTGTGCTCCACCACACCTAGTGGAAGGTTGTGGTTGGATTATGTGTTTATGGCATTGTGTGATTATGTGCTTGCATGCCATATTGCTTGAATTGTGTGAAAATTGTTTGGTCACTGGCCAGTTGACGTGTGTTGGGTTTGGACATCCACTGGATTTATTCCGTGTGGGAATGCCAGTTGGGTATGCCGTGGGGTCGACTCTGGGAGCGACACCAGGATGAGCCAAACGTGGGACATCCGCCGGATAGGGCTCATGAGGAGTTTCGGTTGGGTTTTGCCATGGAGTCTTCTCAACCATGGGAGAGGCGCCAGGATTGTCTCGGGAGTTATATGATGGAGTCCTTGAACGTAAATCCAATTGTGGATGTTCTCGGTTTGTCTCCAGTTGTTGGTGATATTGTATTGCATGCATATTATATGATGTCATATTTGCACATTGAGTGAGCCATGGAGTGGAGAGAGCCTCTAGCTCCATTGGTTTACTGAGATATATTTGTATATCTCACCCCGTGTTTGGGGGACCACATTTCAGGGCATTATGAGCCAGGAGGAGCTTCGGGCAAGAAGCCCGCTTAGTGGACAGTGGATTGCATGCGGTGCATTGGGCTTGCATGACATTTTGGAGGAGACTATGGAGTGCATATAGCATGACATTAGTATTTTGAGACTTAGGTCATCAACATATTGCATGATGTTATTTCCATGCTTTTGTAGTGTTCATGATCACTTTCTAAGTCTTGTTTATTGCTAATTATTCATGCCATGGATAATTGTATATTTTGAGTGAGCATGGGACTTGTCCATTGCCACATTCATTGCACTTGAAGCCTTGGCAATTATGTTGTAAAATGGTCCATATTTGTTGTAAAATGGCCATGATATTAAAGACTTTGTAAATGATGCATGATTGAATGAAAATGCATGATGGAAGGGCCTAGAGCCTACATTAGGGTATGTTTATGTGTTGTGTGGAGTACTAAGGTGTTAGGGATGGATTACACAACTCTTTTTGGGTTGAAAATGTTGTATTCTGTCACTTTTACTGCATAGTAATCGATTACCCAAGCATGGTAATCGATTACCATGCAACAGGGGACGAAATAAATGCTACTGTCTCCACTGGTAATCGATTACTGAGGCTTGGTAATCGATTACCAAGTGAGGTAATCGATTACCCAAGATTGGTAATCGATTACCAGAACAGAGGATGCAAAATTTTAGCTACTGCCTCATTTTTTACAGGTGGTAATCGATTACCACCCACTGGTAATCGATTACCACAGTGCAATTTTCGAAAATTCAGGTTTTTCTAGACTAAAAGAAAGGGGCTTAACTTGTTGGGTAGAACTCCAAATGGTACGTGGTTTGAAACCACGCGTAGCTAATGTAAAGGACTATAACATGGTAAAACGTGAGAGTAAGATGATGAGTTTAAATGAGTTGAACAAAAAGAAAGATTAGTGATGTTAGTAAACTGTATGATTCCGCGATATTGCATTTACAATTATAGTGTTGTTTTAATTGATTACGGAAAACGTTATTGTTATGAAAAGGAACCTGATAAAAGAAAAAAGTTTCCCGTAATTTAATTAACCCAATTACTGTGATTGTAACTGCGCTTAATATCATAATCAATGTTAACAATACCGGTGTACAACGGGCTGTTACATTTGGGGCGCATACTTAGGTGATAAGAATGTCATCTTGTCACTTAAAACAAAGCTCCAATCAGATTTGGTAGTTGAGAGAATCAGTGGGTGAGTTGGTTCAAATTTTGAATGCAACTACTCAATATATTTGGACCCCTTTTTAGGGCTGAGTTATGCACATGAAAAACATACTATATGATAGTTTATGAATTTAAGTTTGAATTGTTTTCAACTTAGTTTCACGAGGATAAGATTGGAGGTTGTTGGCAAGATTTGTTTTGCAACAACTCTACCTTATCCTCCCATTATTCATGCGCCACTTTCAATTTATTTGAAAGGATAATTTCATTTTTGAATTATCATTCTCTCTTCCCTCCAAGGTGTGCGCACAACATGACTAGTTCCTCTCCTTAGGGTTTTGAGAAAACCTAGCCTACACTCCTTCATCTCATGCAGCATTCAGTAGGGTAGTTCACTACACCTTTCCAAACAGAATACCTAGCCTCCAACTTCACCACTTGTGCGCATAGCAAGCCTCACTATGGTGTTCATCTGGTGGCTTTCAAGAAGGCGTTCTTGCATCATAGACGAACGGTGGTGTGGATCACCATTAGAGGGTTTGAACCCTTCAAGCCTCACATCTGATCTCCCTGACTGATCAGGCCAAAAACAAGGTAACATCATGTTGTCTTAAAGCATGAATCCATGTGTGCATGTATTTTTCCGCAGTAAAAATTTTGTTTTTACACATTACTTGCATCGGCCTTCATAGGCCAGTTTACTTTCAGAAAACTCATGATCAAGGTGGGTGACACTTACCCAAAGCTTAAAACATAGCTACAAAGGCTCATGGAGCTCACCAATCAGCTCCTAAGTTCTGACTTCATACAGAAACGAAAATGGCCACGATGCTTGGTCCTTTCACAACAAGGATGGCTCCATGAAGCCACACAAGCCAAGAAAAGACTCCACAACACCCAAACCAACAATTTAGCCCCAAAACAACTCACCAACAGTGGCTGAGCACTCCCCAAAGGCCACTGTCCACACTCACAAATCACATGCACACTCACACTAGGTGTTTTGATGAAGAAAACAAGAAGAAAGATGACTTCTTGGCTCTCAAGGTGAAGAGGAAGGCAATGGAACTGTGGGGAGAGGGCTGATCAGCCACCAAGTCACGTAGGAGATGTGTATGGCCTAAGGTTTTGGGCCCAAAGTGAGTATTTATAGCGGTTTAAGTCTTAAGCACACAGTATTTGAAAGTAAACTGGCCTTGAAGGCCGATGCATGTGAGAGGGAAAAACAAAAAATTTCCTTGCGGAAACACAGATGCAAACAATTTTTCATGCTTTAAGACAGCATGACGTTACCTTGTTTATGATCTGATCGCCAGGGAGATCACTTGTCAGGTTTGAAGGGTTCAAACCCTCTAACGTTGATCCACACCAACCTTCGTCAATGATGCAAGAACACCTTCTTGGAAGCCAGCAGATGACCACCACAGAGAGGCTTGCTATGCGCTTAATAGGTGAAGATGGAGGCTAGGTTTAGTGTTTAGAAGAGTGAAGTCTTCAACATGAAAACTTCACTAGAGTGTGTAGCAAAAAAAGTGAGGAGAATAGACTAGGTTTACTTGTGAAAACCCTAAGGAGGAAAATATAGCCCCTTTGTGCGCATAAGAGAGTTGGTAAGTTGGGAGAGAATGAGAGGATGTTCCTCACTTGAAAATCCCTCAAGATGTGCGCATAGTTGGAGGAGTTGTTGCAATTCAAGATTGCCAACAACCTTCCATTTGAATCCTCATGAGATTAGGTCCTTATCCTTTCATGATTTTGACCTAATGGTCATCATATGACCACTCACTTATACGCCCCTCTCAGTCCCAAAATGAGTCCAGATACGTTGAGTAGTTGCATTCAAATTTGAACCAACTAACTCACTATTTCTCTCAACCAACCAAACCAGAATTGGAGCACATTTAGTCGACAAGATGACACTCATTAGCAACTAAAGTGGCGCACCATTTCCTTATTGGATGAGATCAAATATCTTCTCTTGATGCAGGGGATTTGTTCCAACAAGATCTCATCTTATCATTTTGTTATGAAATAACTTTTCATAGCTAATCCAAATTCGAATTCAAACACTTCAATTCAAACGTTCAAACATTTAAATTCAAAATTCAAATTCAAAATTCAAATTTCAAATTCAAATTTCAAAATCCAATTTCAAAATTCAAATTTCAAAATTCCAAATTTCAAATTCATTTCAAATTTCAAATTCATTCAAAATTTAAATGTTTGATAATTAATTTAACTATTTAAATTAATTAGTAATGTCTTGGACCATCCAAGCTCATTACATGATCCATGCGCCCTCTTCCCTTCATGTGGGCTTCCAAACAGCTTCTTGGGCTAACAACCATTATTAGGCCCAATACCTTTAAAGCTAGTTCATCATGACTACAAGGTGTTAGTGTGTGACCCATTAGGTCCAACATACCCTCTGACATAAATGGGCTCGGGCCCAACAAGCCCACAACCCAATTAATGACAACACAGAGCACTAGCAATACTTTGTTTCCCCAGAGCTAGTCAGATTAATGACTTGATCATCCTATTTCACATATTTGGCTACCGTATGTATTTCCCTTCGTCTCGGTTATCTTCCTATTAACCTAGGGTAAGGAAATGTATCAACCCCTACGGTTTAGGGTAAGCTTTATTTGAAATAGGAAATCTTCAATTTACTGACTCTAAAGGCAGATCATCTCATGATCTCTTTTACTATGCATAGATTCCCGAGTCCCTGTAAATGTCATCCCGATTTCTCTGGTTTACAGATAACCTAATCTCTCACAGAGATTTGATGAATTCCTTCAGCTTATCACCCTAGCCTTGTGCTCTTTCAGGACACGCCCAACAGTATACCTATGAGTCTCCATGTTTCAGGCAGACGAGGCATACAATCAAAGCATGCCTTCTAGAACACAGTCTAGGTAATAACCTCTAGTCTAAGGAAAGACATACCCAAATATAAAGAGACTACTCTAATGATACTATCTGTGAGATTTCCTCATAGAGTCTCTTTTTGGGTCTGTTCAGTGCGAGCTATACTCTTATAGGTCCACCCATGACTTTAGCTAAGACATCTCCATATCTGTAGCCCATGAGGTCTTTATATTGTATCCATATACAAGTAGATAAGTCGTGCTAGTCTTACTTGAGATCATTGATCCCCAATCTCAGTGTCTCTAGACTAGGAACATAAAATTTGGAATAAACGTGTGATATCCTTGAATCCTCATGATCGTGATCTCATCACAGATACTCAAGAGATACATGTTCTATTCCAAGGGGTTTATCCATTTTGTTCATATAATATTAACAATAATATCGAGACATAATATGAAATTGGATCAAGAGTGCTTCTATTCATTTGCGACAAAAAAGTTCTACATCTAGCGTCCTTTATTTAATCAAAAGATTGTCTCTAGGACACCCATATACTAACAAGCTCCCACTTGGCCTAGAGCCAATCAGACCTAAGTCGTATATCCAAAGCCTCATAATGACTATCATGTTTTCTCTGAGAAATAGCCTTTGTTAAAGAATCGGCCAGGTTATCATCTGTGGGAACATAATCCATCTTTACATCATTCCTATCAATGATTTCTCTAAAAAGGTGATATCTGCGAAGCATGTGTTTAGATCTTTCATGAGACCTAGGTTTCTTTGACTGCGCAATGGCTCCTGTGTTGTCGCAAAGCAACTGTATGGGCTCATCCACGCTTGGAACCACCCTTAGTTCAGTTATGAACTTCTTGATCCACACGGCCTCCTTAACCGCTTCTGAAGTGGCTATGTATTCAGCTTCTGTCGTTGAATCTGTTGTTGTCTCCTGCTTGGAACTCTTCCAAGACACTGCCCCATCATTTAAGGTGAATACGAATCCTGACTGTGACTTGCAATCATACTTGTCACTCTGAAAGCTGGCTTCAGTGAACCCTTTCACTGTTAACTCATTTACCCCACCATAGACCAGTAATGCCGCCTTAGTTCTTCTTAAGTATTTAAGGATGGTTTTGACTGCCATCCAGTGACCCTCTCCAGGGTCAGACTGGTATCTGCTTGTAATGCTCAAAGCATATGAGACATCTGGTCTCGTACATATCATGACATACATGATGGATCCAATAGCCGAAGCGTATGGAATTCCACTAATGCGATCCTTCTCAGGCTGTGACATAGGACACATAGCCCTTGATAGGTGTACCCCATGACTGACAGGAAGAAAACCCCTTTTCGACCCTTCCATGCTAAACCTCTTTAGCATCTTCTCAACATATGTGGATTGAGATAAACCCAGCAGCCTCTTGGATCTATCTCTATATATCTTTATACCAAGTATAAAGGCTGCTTCTCCCAAATCCTTCATGGTGAAGTTTTCTAAGAGCCATTCTTTCGTTATTTTTAATGTGGGGATGTCATTTCCTATAAGCAATATGTCATCTACATAAAGTACCAGGAAGACGACATTACTCCCACTAACCTTCCTGTAAACACAAGGTTCATCCTCGTTCTTGATAAAATCGTTACTCTTAACGACTTCATCAAAACGTATATTCCAACTCCTTGATGCTTGCTTTAGCCCATATATCGACCTTTGTAGTCTGCATACCATATACTCCTGATCTTTGATTTCAAAGCCTTCAGGTTTTGTCATGTACACCTCCTCCTTCAAGAACCTATTCAAGAAGGCGGTCTTGACATCCATTTGCTAAATTTCATAGTCGTGGTATACTGCTATTGCAAGCACGATCCTAATAGATTTTATCATGGCAACTGGTGAGAAAGTCTCATCATAGTCAACTCCTTATCTTTGACGATACCCTTTCGCCACCAACCTAGCTTTGTAGGTCTGAATGTTGCCATCTGCATCAGTCTTTCTTTTAAAGACCCATTTGTTACCGATAGGAACTATTCCTTGCGGTTTAGGAACCAAGTTCCATACCTTGTTTTGATACATCGAGTCCATTTCAGATTCCATGGCTTCAAGCCATCTAAAGGAGTCAACATCCTTGACCGCCTCTTCGTAGTTACTTGGTTCATCATCCTCAACAGTTTGCTGATTCTCAATCACAAACCCATACCTCTCAGGTGGATGGATGACCCTCGTAGACCTACGGAGTTGTGTGTTTACTTCTCCATTGGAGAACGTCACCTGCTGAGCAGACTCGAGTTCCTCAATTTGTTCTTGTGGTTCTTGAACTTCTTCAAGATCAATCTTACTCCCACTTCCTCCTTGAGAGATCAAATCCTTCTCAAGGAACTCAGCATTCTTTGACACAAACACATTGTGTTCATCCATGGAGTATAAGTAGTATCCCTTAGTAGGAGTATCCACCTTTAGCCTCAATAGACATCGGGCCACATACATTAGTATGAATGAGTTCTAATAACTCACTAGCCCTATGACTATCAAGCCCTTTGGGCTTTTGTCGAATCATTTTCCCAGCTAGACAAGATTCACATTGTCCATAGGATTCCAAATCCTTGGAATCTAGGTATCCATCTTTATGCATCATAGACAATCTTGTTTCATTAATGTGCCCTAGTCTATAGTGCCAAAGATAAGATTGATTATCCGTCCCAGGTCGTTTCACATCTACATTGAGCACTTCAATTCCTATTTCCAGAACATACAATCCATTTATTAAAGAAACAGTGCCATAAACCATATCATTCAAAATGATAGAAAATGTACCATTCCTAATACTGAAAGTATAACCATCTTGTTCTAAACAAGAAATAGAAATAATGTTTCTAGAAATATTTGGAACATAAAGACAATTATTCAAATGCAACAAAAGGCCCGTAGGCAAAATAAGGTCTGCATCTCCAACTGAATGAGCAGTAACCCTTGCTCCATTACCAACGCAGAGATCCACCTCGTTTCTTCCCAATCTCCTTGGGCTCCTAAGCACCTGCAACATATTGCAGATATAAGAACCACAACCGGTATCCAATACCCATGAGGTCGGATTAGCACAAGAATAATTTATCTCAATCATGAAAATACCTGAGGTAAAAGCATCAACATGCTTCTTGTCCTTCACATTATTCAGGTAGTCTGGAAAATTCCTCTTCCAATGGCCTTTCTTGCCATAATGGAAGCACTCAGCATCGCCCTTGTCCTTGGATGCCTTATTACCCTTCTTTTTGCCTTTCTTCTTCTTGGATTTTCCTTTGGGCTTAAGGGAGTCACCTTTAGCAGGCTCCTTACCCTTTCCCTTGGCCTTGCTAGGCCCACCAATCAGAAGAGCCTGTGTCCAATCCTTCTTGATAGACACTTCAGCAGTTGTTAACATACTTAACAATTCAGGCAAGCTCACTTGCATCCCATGCATGTTGTAATTCATTATGAATTTACTGAAGGAAGGTGGAAGTGAGGTGAGGACTAAGTCATTACTTAGCTCGGCATCCATGATGAAGCCTAGGTTTCCTAGCTTCTCAATAAGTACGATCATCTTAAGAACATGACTGCTCACAGACATCCTACAAGAGAACAATTCTCTAGAGGCCTCATACATCTCATGTCTGCCTTTAATATCATACAACTCTTTGAGAAGCATGATAATATAGGGAGCATCCATATGCTCATGCTGCTTTTGCAGTTCAGGCGACATGGATGCCAACATGATGCAGACTGCCATCACATTGTCATCCATGTGTTGTTGGTGGTTACAAAATCAAATTTCGTAAACCTTTCTTCCCCCTCCCTAGGAGCTACGGGTAATGCAGCATCTAGAACGTAAGAAATCTTTTCGACCCTAAGAACAATTCTTAGCTTCCGATACCAGTCCATAAAGTTAGAACCGGTCAGTTTATTCGTATCGAGAATTGAACGCGGTGACAGTGGATTAGTCATACTAAAAACTGAAAAAGATGTAAAGATGATTTTTAGTTAATATACGGACATGTAGTTAAAAAACAAATTATTAAAGACTTTAAATAATTTGCCCTTCCCACTATTTTATCTAAGTCAACGACCCTTACCATTTGACTTAGGGTTAATCTACTTTAGATTTTACCTTAGTGGGATTAAGAGTGCGATTATTTATTTTAATCTCCGTCTGAGACCGCAAGATTAGTTTAAATAATGGGTTGATCCTTATCAACAGTATCTCATACCCTCTCTTAACATTAGGTTGACAACTGCTTGTCACTTAGTGGTGCATCTCATGCAACCAACCTCGCACCATTACCCTAAGCACATAAGCCCGGCTGAGCCTGCAACTTATGTCTCAGTTAAGCATTAACCAGCACCCCAAGTGTCTCACACTTCTAACACTACTCTAGCTCAACGAAACAGTGGGTCCCAACTGAGTTGTGGAGCATCACTATGTAGAAGAGGTTTGAGTAGTATTGGTGGTGGGAGGTAATCATACGCTTAATAATTTGTTCCTTTTAAGGGTTCCTTTTATTCAGGGTTTATTAGGTCTCATCAAACGCATGTTGTAAGTTATCATGCTAGTCGTAACCTATGTCAAACATCTATCGGTTTACACTAGTCACAATTAGACAAACATAATAACCATACAAACGCGGTTTGTCCAATTCATGCATACTAGACGTTCGAAGCATACATGCAAATAAACAATTTATTTGAGACAATCATGGTGCTCGCACATTTGTCCTTCTTGCTTCTCAAGCAACGGCTGCTTGTCGTCTATACGCAGCTAGCCTAATTCTCTAATTACATATAATTAAAGAAACTCCAAAACATCTTTGGAGGGACAAATTTGAAATTACAAAAACTTGAAATTCAAATTAAAACTCTAATTAAATAGAGCAAATTACACATTAATTCAAATTTGAAATTTCAAATCGGGCACCATGTCCATCCCCTTTGTTAGTATATGGGTGTCCTAGAGACAATCTTTTCTGTCGCAAATGAATAAAAGCACTCTTTGTCCAATTTCATATTATGTCTCGATATTATGTTAATCTTATATGAACGAACTGGATAAACCCCTTGGAATAGAACAGGTATCTCTTGAGTATCTGTTATGAGATCACGATCATGAGGATTCAAGGATATCGCATGTCTATTCCTAATTATATGTTCCTAGTCTAGAGACACTGAAATTGGGGATCGGTGATATCGGGTAAGACTAGCACGACTTATCTACTTGTATATGGATACAAGGTAAAGACCTCATGTGCTACAGATATGGAGATGTCTTAGCTAAAGTCATGGGTGGACCTATAAGAGTATAGCTCGCACTGAACAGACCCACAAAGAGACTCTATGAGGAAATCTCACAGATAGTACCATTAGAGTAGTCTCTTTATATTTGGGTATGTCTTTCCTTAGACCAGAAGTTATTACCTAGACTGTGTTCTTGAAGGCATGTTTTGATTGTATGCCTCGTCTGCCTGAAACATGGAGACTCATAGGTATAGTGTTGGGCGTGTCCTGAAAGAGTACAGGGCTAGGGTGATAAGCTGAAGGAATTCGTCAAATCTCTGTGAGAAATCGGGATGACATTTACAGAGACTCGGGAATCTATGCATAGTAAAAGAGATAATGAGATGATCTGTCTTTAGAGTCAATAAATTGAAGATTCCCTATTTCGAATAAAGCTTACCCTAAACCGCAGGGGTTGATACATTTCCTTACCCTAGGTTAATGGGAAGATAACCGAGACGAAGGGAAATACATACGGTAACCAAATATGTGTAATAGGATGATCAAGTCATTAATCTGACTAGCTCTGGGGAAACAAAGCATTGCTAGTGCTCTGTGTTGTCATTAATTGGGCTGTGGGCTTATTGGGCCCGAGCCCAGTTATGTCAGAGGCTAAGTTGGACCTAATGGGTCACACACTAACACCTTGTAGTCATGATGAACTAGTTTTAAAGGTATTGGGCCTAATAATTGTTGTTAGCCCGAGAAGCTGTTTGGAAGCCCACCTAAAGGGTAGAGGGCGCTGATATGCGATCAGCATATAGGAAGTTACAAGACGAAAAGAAGAAGAAAGTGACTCAATCAATGCAAGAAAGGCAGAGAAAAAGATTAAAAACATCCAAAGTCTGAATACCAAGGAAGATGCATAAAAGAAGGAAAAAAACATTGCAAAGAAGACCTAGGTTCCCACGCTCAGAGCGCGGGAATGGCGCTCTGAGCGTGGGAGGAGGAAATTTGGCAGAAGGTCCCGCGCTGAGAGCGCGAGATCCGCGCCATCATCGCGGGTGGGCAGAATTTGGCAGAAACTCCCACGCTTACAGCGCGGGTGTGGCGCTGTCAGCGTGGGAGGCGCGAAAATATGAAAATTCAAATTTTGCAAATTAGGTCAAAGTCTCTTATATAAAGAGACTCAACCTTTGAAGAAAGACACATCAGAATACACCACAAGACCTAGAAGGAGCATATCCGGCTGAAGGAGGAGGGCGTTCTTCGCGTTCGTCATTCCGTTCTTGTATTCTTCTTCTTCTATTTTTATTTTCAGTTCATGTTGAAATCAGATCAGCGATCATGATGTTGATTGGCTAGATCTATTTCTGTAGTCAGGGGTATGATCCCTTTGTGAACAATTGTTACAAGGATTGAATCATTATATGTATTGATTTTAATATATTTCATCTTTATCTTGCGCGTATTGATATTATTTCTGTTAGATCTGATCAACCTAATAGGGAATGATATTCTGGGGATCAGGGTTCGCAATAGGAATATTGGAATACTGATCTTGAAAGGGGATAAAGATGACTCTCCATGCATGTTCTAGGAATAGACTTGTATGGATTGCAGTCGTGGGATTTATCTACATAATGCTTATTTTCAGGCGGGATTACTAAGGGATTAGGGTTCCAACTGAAGTAAAGGGTTAGATCACCAAGGGATTGGGATCTAACTAATTATTTCTAAAAGATGATAATTTGTCTGAATTGTTAATTTCGATAAGTATTGTGAATCAGTCCAAAGTAAAATTGGGAACAATTGGTGAATGTACCCTGGCTACAGTATTCTTCATCACTTCGTTTACAAAAACATTTCTTCGTTTATTTTAAGTCTTTTTCAGGAAAACCTAAAAACAAGTCTTTACATTTTAATTAGTTACCATAGTGTGGAAACACAAATCGATTAATCTAACTTAAGAGGACTGGTTATAGTAGTAATTGTTTTCCAATCCCTGTGGAGCGATCTTATTTATCACTTTATTACTTGGAACGATCGGTGCACTTGCCGATTACGCAACAAGTTTTTGGCGCCGTTGCCGGGGATTGTGTTTTCAATATTACAAATAACCGTAGATTCTTGAGATTAGATTTCTATTTTTATTCTTTTTTATTTTGTTTTGTGTTGTTCAGGTGCTACTAACAATTTTCTTTATGCGAGGTAGACTTCCGCATAAGGATTTTGTAATTGATTCTGAAATTACAAGGACAGAAAAGCAACTAAGGAAGGCTGCTAGACAGATCATTTGGGAAGATTTGAAGCACATACCTTTACAACCAATTCAAGAGATGGCAGAAAACAACAATGCTGGTCATGGACGAGGAGGAAATGCCAACAATCAACCTCCAAGACTATTGAATACAATTCTGACTCCAGTATTCAATAGGGCCAATTCAAGCATAGTAAGGCCGAACGTGGAGGCCAACAATTTTGAACTCAAGCCATCATTAATTTCTTTGGTGGAAAGGGTTCAATTTTCTGGTGCTGATGATGAAGATCCTCATGAGTTTATAGACCGATTCCTGATGGTCTGTGATACAACCAAACACAATGGAGTATCTACAGATGCTATCAAGCTCCGGTTGTTCCCTTTCGCTGTTAAAGGAAAAGCATTGAGGTGGATCGAACGACAGCCAGCAAACAGCATCCTTACATGGGAAGATTTGTCCAGCAAATTCTTTGATCATTTCTTCTCCATGGAGAAATATAATCAGCTGGTGAATGAAATCACAAACTTTCGCCAGTTGGAAGGAGAATCACTCTTTGCAACATGGAACAAATTCCAGGAACTAAACAGGAAATGTGCACATTACGAAGGAGATGATGACAGAAAAGTGGTGATATTCTTCAATGGAATCACCCCTGAAACAAGGATGATAATAAATAGTGTCGCTGGAGGTTCTATTCGAGAAAGCACATCTGAGCAGGCTATTGAGTTGATCAAAAAGCTTGCAAGAAATGAAAATGAAAGTGTGTTAATTCCCACACAAAGAGCAGTAACAAAACTAGTAGATAGTGATGTAATATCATTATCTAAAAAGTTTGACAGTTTAAGTGAAAAATTTGACAAGTTTCAAGTGTCAAAGGTTCAAACAACTCCTCTGATTTGTGACCAATGCCAAGAAAGTCATGAATCCAGTGAGTGTCCGAATCCATCATCCGAAGATTCACTTCAACAATTACAGGTGAATGGGAACTGGTACGATCAGCGTCCTCATCAACAACAAAACTTCCAACGAAATCAAAATTTCCCTGGTGGTAACAACGAATTTCAACGGAGGACTCAAGGATCAGGTATGGGTTTTATAACTAACAATAATTATACTCAATCTTCACAGACTCAGCAAAAAGAGCCAGCCGAGTGGGAAACAGCTTTTGCTCAAATGGCCAAGGCTTCCAATGATATGGCTCAACATACCAATGCTTTCATGGAAGAAACAAGAAACAACAATAAAAACACAAATGCTTCCATCAAAAACCTGGAGAATCAGATAGGCCAGCTAGCCAAGCAGTTTTTAGAAAGAATTCCAGGTACCTTTCCAAGCAATACAGTCATTAATCCAAAGGATGACTGTATGGCTATTACAACAAGAAGTGGTAAGATACTGACATTTCCAACTAAACCACCTGTGAATTTGGAAGATGCAACAAAAGGGAAAGAGGGACAAGAGAAGGAAGCAATTGAACCAGAGATTGAGGTAATTGTACCAGAAAAAGAAAAAGGAAGTCAGGATTGAACAAGAGTAGGTTGAAGAACAACCAGTGGTGGCAAAGAAAAAGCATGAGTTAAGCCACGAATATGTTATGTCTAAGGCACCCTATCCAGAAAGATTCAAGAAGGGAGCCTACAACAAACATTATGATAAATTCTTGGACGTTTTCAAGAAACTACATATCAATATTCCTTTTGCTGAAGCCCTAGCAAATATGCCGGGTTATGCAAAATTCATGAAAGATCTTTTATCCAGGAAACAAAAATTGCAGGAATGCCAAACTGTAACACTCACTGAAGAGTGTAGTGCTTTTATCCAGCAGAAAATTCCGGATAAGCTTAGTGATCCAGGGAGTTTTAATATCCCTATTGCTATTGGTGATATTGGCATTGGGAAAGCTTTATGTGATTTAGGGGCTAGCATTAATCTAATGCCTTTTCAGTATACAAATCATTGGGGATTGAGGAATTGAAGCCGAGGTATCTCTCCAATTGGCTGATAGATCCGTAAGGAAACCTAATGGTATCAT
>JAVKPL010011860.1:0-54724 GCA_032173675.1 Gastrolobium villosum | reverse complement strand
TGATATATTGATTACAGATTAGACAACATGACTCAGGTATAATAACATTTCATATTTAGATACTTTTTAAATCTTAATACTAAGGTTAAATAAGTTTTCGTGTTTTATTTTACAGGAGATATATAAAAAAGATGCTCAAAATAGAACCAACCTTACAACACACCACCTTGGCGATTCAAAAAGCCTCGAGAAAGGAGTGTAGGGATAGTAAGTATTTAAAATCATGTTATAACAATTGTCATTCCACTATTTTGTGTTGTTGACATTTGAAAACATTTCCAATGCAATAAAACTGGACAACAAGTGAGTAGGGGTAGTTTATACATCCATACTTATAAGAAGAGTGATGGAACTTACATAAATGATGAAGCTAGAGCTATTTGTGTAAGTATCTTATTTGATTTGTTCTTTGTTCAAGCCACATAACTCTGTTTTGGAAATTGAATTATATGGATGATATCTGGTGCCCAAGTATCTAAAGATTGTTATCTATCTTTCTATTTTGGTTATATATAAATATTTTATTTAAAAATGTGGAAGCCTTTGCTAGCTGATTAAATATGAATTTCGTTATGGTTGATTGGTTGATCATCAAGATTTAATATAACTATCATGTTAAACCTATGTTTTAGTTTAGGAACTTGCAATATCAATTTCTTAAAAGAGGGATTCTATACCATTAAGGTCAAATATAGTGTATTTCAACAAAATTGAATGTAGAAAGGAAAACAAGATGAATAGAAATTATAAGACTCCCACATATTGTTCGAAAATAGAAACATTTTTTTGTTAAGTTGGTTAATTTTCCTCGATTCTTGTCATATGGTGCTTTAATCTTTAAATTACACATGAAATTATTGTATTGTTGATCTATTGCCTATGTTATATTGAACGCAAAATGTTGCAAATAAGAGAGTAAATGATGAAATAGTTGTACTGCTATGTATATTTTATGATTAACTTATACTAAGTAATTAAAAAGTATTAGATACATTCATGATTCTAGTTTTTACAATTGAAATTAATGAACAATGGGTGATTAATTCATATTTACTTCCAACGCTTTGTAACTTGAATCTTGTAGGAAAAGATTAGTGAAATTGAAAGTTAAGGAACCATAACTTCAAAACTTGCACCTAATGATTTTCTAGGCCAGGTGTTAGCAAGGAACATTATGAATGATTTGAGGTGTTGGGTTTGGTGTTTTCCCTTCGGAAGTCTTTGGATCTAGTAATTGATGCTACAGTAGTAGTGGGCCTATTAGTCTTACTGGAGAATCATCTCAAATCAATCACAACCATTGTTGTTAAAATGTCGTTCCAACTCGTAGAAACGTCCGTTTCTACGTTTATTTTTTTCAAAATCGTGTTAAGACGTTGGTTGAAAAGGATTTTGAGTTGAAACGGTTAAAACACCGAGTCAACTCGGTTGACTCGGCGAGTTAACTCAGTAAAAAAGAGAGAAAGAAATGGATGAAATGGCTCTTATCTCCTTCTTTGTGGGCTGATCATGGTAAAGTCATCGCAAGAGGGCAGAGAAGGACTGGAACAGAGTTATGGTGCTATTTCGTCTTTGATTTGGTGGTTTGAGGTGGAGACAGGTACATGATGGATAGGATATGGTGGTTCGAAGTGGAGGCCTATGGCTGGTGGTTCGAAGTGGAGGCCTATGGCGCTGAACCATGTGTGTGATTCGCAAGTTGACGGAGACTGTGGTTGGGGTTAGAAATGGCATGTGGTGGTTTCGATGGTAGATCTATCTAGCATCATTGTGAATGATCCATTAGTTTGCCAAATCTGTTTAAAAAGAACGCCCATTTTCAACCTTTCGCTCCATCTACATACCATTCCTTTATTTTATTATTGTTTTTTTTATGTACGATGGCCCCTGCTGACTTAAGCTAAAAAGTTACATATTGTATATCCCAATTCCCTCCTAACTCTTATTCTATTATTTGTTTTGCTCCTTTGTTAAACCAACTTTGTAGGATCTAACCTTTTGTCCATCTACGTACTATTTCCATTATTTTATTATTATTTTTTGGTTAGCATGATGGCACCTTTTGATTCAAATTAGATATTATGTATTCCACCCACTTTATATTTTATTATTGGATTTTATTAATCTCATGTTAAAAGAGATAAATTATCTCATGTCATAGAGATAAACTTGTGGGCTCCACCACCTGAAAAATAAAAATAAAAGAAAAGAAAAATGTGGCACAGTTATCGAAGGGTGTGTAAGAGAGAAATTTATCACATGTAGCATAAGAGTAGTTTTTCCTTTATTATTTTATCATTCCATCTACATACTAGTTCATTTCAGTAGATATTATTATTATTATTAAGTGATTATATATATTGTCATTTATTTCTATTCAACTGTGATTTATATTTATATTCCACCTTTTTATTATGGGTTTTCATTTCCTTCTTTAACATAATATAACAAACTTTCCTACACACACAACATTTTGTGGGGCCCACACATTTTAAAACAAAAAGAAAAAGAAAAAAATGTGGCACGCAAAACGAATCTCTATAACATTACACAATCACTTTTCCTACAACATAATAAACATAAAACCCTTTTATTATATATTTGATTGTGTATTCTATTCATTATTCAGGCTCCTTCATAATGGTTTTGACAACTATAAATATATGTTGGATATATATGGTATTTAGTAAATTCTTTTGTTTCATTTACATTTCATGATTTTACGTTTTTGCTTGCCCCCGTAGAAACGTTGTTTCTAGGCAGACTCTACGTTTTTTTTTTAAATAGACTCTATGTTTTAACAATAACATTGTTCACAACTACAACAAGAAGTTAAAGACCTACGGTCAAAGTTGCAAAAAGATCCAAAAGCAAAATGTCAATAGAAGTTTTGCTTGCTCAACTATATAAAAATATGTCCCTACCTCTAGAGAATTAAGTACTATTTGTCGTGGGGCAATGCCCCATGTATTTCCCAAAAAAAAAAGTACTATTTGTGATGTGAAGTATATTGCATTTTTAAAAATTCAATTTTGCTATAAATATGATATTCTTTTGAATAGCAAATGAATTAAGTACTATTTGTGATGTGAAGTATATTGCATTTTTAAAAATTTAATTTTGCTATAAATATGATATTCTTTTGAATAGCAAATGAGTTAAGTACTATTTGTGATGTGAAGTATATTGCATTTTTAAAAATTCAATTTTGCTATAAATATGATATTCTTTTGCTCTTAATGCAACGAATAGAATCAACTCCTTATGGCCCACGTGAATTTGGTAGAAAAATGTGTCTCCGACACCGATATGTTTCGACATGCGGTCAATGTTTTTTGACACGGTGTTAACCCTTCGACACGTAGTCAACATTTTTTGACACATTTTTTAAATTCAAATTTTATTTTATTTTATCTTTTTAACTAAACATAAAAATTAATTTATAAATCAAATATTTTCTGTTATGAAATTTGATATGAAAAACTATTTTTGCTTTATAATTATGTTATGAAATTTGAATATTTGATTGGTTATATGACTTATTATCAGCTAAAACAAATAAAAGTTATATTATATGCGATTACCAAAAAAAAGTATTATATGCAAAAACCAGTGTTGTTTTTTGTTTTTTTCCATTTTTGCAAATGCAATTTTATATAACGCAGGGATGTTTGCAATTGTTATTTTTTGCTTTTTTCTATTTTTGTGATGACAATTTTATAAATATGAGAATTCATCAATGGCAACTTTGGAAATAAATTTCATTTTTTGTTAATTATAAATTACTTTACATTGATAATCTTATAATTATGAAATTTCATTAATGGTATTTTTGTAAATAACTATCAATTGTTTATAACCTTAAATCTAACTATATCTAACAAATTTTATTATTTTTTAACTCTCAAAATCAGTTTTTAAAATTTACATTCAACATAGTTTTTAAAAATATAAAAAACAAAAACAAATTCAAAAAGACCAATCTTTTCTTTTCTTTTTTTAGCTGCAGCTAAAATTATCGCAATCAAAGTGAAGTTAAATTTGCATGTGATTATTCCCGTGGGTTGCAAAAGAATTCCGGGAAATAGTTTAACGGGGCCATATTTAATTGTGTTTTTATAATTGTAGCAAAACATTTTAGACCATCTGACCTCCACTTAAACTCATTTTTGTTGTATTGAATGTGGATGATTAGCCATTACAAACTTTTACATAAAAACCCTCTTCTAATCAAACTTTGGTATACGAAGATCTCTTCAATATATTTAAACAATCTATGATATACAATATTAACACTTGATCAATTTACACAAACATATACAAGATATATAAGAAGTTAATAAAGTATTACATGTACGCACGCACACGCACACAGACACATGTGTGTATGCGGGGTTTATATTTTTTTTCTTTTCTTTATATGGCTCCAATCGGTTTAATAAACTTTTATGTATGTAGGAGATAATTTTATTTCCTACAACATGAGAGAAATCTATGAAGCACCGACACTTCAAAATTTCTGACGTGTCGTGTCCGACACTCACTGCTGACACTCACCGACACTTTAATACTCGTTGCAAAGACTCAAAAAAGGTTCAAAGGTTACGTTGCGTTGCATTTTGTGTTCGAATTATTAGATTCTTTGGATTACGATTACTATTTTATTGAGTTAATATAAATATTTGGGATATCTTATGTTTCTTTGTAAAATTGATGGATATTATAAGTTTAGCTTTATTTTTTTGTTATGTTATTGAATATTAAATATAATATACACTACATAAATTAAAAATATTATATAATATCAAAACGTGTCCTAACGTGTCAAAATTTAACATTTTTTAGAATTAACGTGTCGGAGTGTCGTATCATGTCATATCCCGTGTCCCGTATCAGTGTGTCGGTGCAACATAGAGAGACATTAGACTCATATATATATATATATATATATATATATATATATATATATATATATATATGGTAGGATCCTTTGACACCGGTGTCAAATTTGAAGTTTGACACTTCATTTGAGAACCGTTACATTTCTTTGATCTTTTTTGATCTAACGGCTCTCAAATGAGATGTCAAATTTTAAATTTTTTTTTTGAATAAAACAAATTTTAAATTTGACACTGGTGTCAAAGGATCCTGCCTCTAGTGTGTGTGTGTGTGTGTGTGTATATATATATATATATATATATATATATATATACACTATGATGCACCTAGGGGTGATAATAAGCCCAGGGGCCTTAGGCCCGGCCCGTTTCAGCCCGGCTCAGCCCGTCTTTTTTAATTATTGGACCCAGACTTATACTTATGCAAAAGCCTTTTTATTTAAAAGGTCTCAGGCTTCTATAGTCAAGTCCGGCCTTGAAGCCTTGGAGTCTGGGCCGTATACAATAAATTTATTTATTTTTTATTTTTATATTAATCATTTGAGACAGCGAGTGACACTTTTCATAATTACAAACAATATTTCATAATTACTAACAACGATTGGTAAGGAAATAAGAGATATGAAGACGAAGATATAAGATGTAGAAAAAGAAAGATAAAAAATGACGGGAAAAAAAGATGAAAGTAATTCCGTTGATGATGCTTTGACAACCAAAGGGAGACTATTATACACCTGGGATCTACAGCTTTTTCTTGAAGTCCCTATGGATTGTAGAGAGCTGTTTGCTAGAGATTTGATAGGCACTACTTGCCCCAGGCTCTGTTTTGTTTCTAGTTCTGTTGCTTTCCCCTTTTTTCAAAAAAAAATTAAGGAAAAGCAACGTAAAGTAAAGTAAATGTGTCGTTGTTATTTTGACTTTTTAATATTAATATATTATTTTATTATAAAAGAAATAAATATTATTTTCTTACAAAAAAATACATACGAGTGCATGATTAATGGGTTAAATATTGCTGCAAATTGAAAGGTAAGGTTTTTATTTTTAATAAATAAACAGGCCACAGGCTTAAGACAGGCTTTTATTTTTTGTAAATGAACCAGGCCATAGGCTAATATTATATTCGTAACAGGTAACAGGCTAATGCCAGTCTGACACATTTAAATACAGGCTTGATCCGTTAAGATCAAAGCTCGGCTCGGCTCGACCCGTTAACACCCCTAGTCATGCACTGAAACTAACACGAGACACGAGACACGACACGACACGCAGACACGTTAATTCTAAAAAATGGCATATTTCGACACGTTGGGACACATTTTGATATTAAATAATATTTTTAATATATGTAATATAATTTATATTTAATACATATAACAGTCCATAATAAATCATATAACTAATCAAATATTCAAATTTCATAATGTAAATATAAACAAAAATGTTTTTTCGTACCTTGTTAATTTTTCATGTCAAATTTTATAACAGAAAAAAATTTATTTATAATTTTTTATTATTATTAGTTAAGAAAATTAAATTAAAACTAAAAAAATGTGTCTGAGCGTGTAGAAACGTTGACCACGTGTCGGAAAAAGTTCACTGCGTGTCGGGAAAACGTGTCAGATAGTTGACCACGTGTCCCGAAATGTTGACCTCATGTCGGACGCGTGTCGGATCGTGTCCGTGTCGGACACGTGTGCGACACGCCCTTTTTCTAAAATTTTGTGTGTCCGAGTATTGGAGTATATATATAGGTTTTAATATTTCTAAAGTGAATGCAGATAAGTTATTTACATTCACTCCCAAAACGATGTTGTTTTGGGCTCACTGCAGATAAATTATCTACATTGACTGTAGAAAAAGCGAACCCATATATATATATAAGAAGAGAAAAGAAAACACCATTTTATTGTTCTTAATTATATATTTTGTACATATCTCTACAATATTGGATTATTATTTATTAATTAGATTCAAATCCTTCTTCAAATTAGAAAGCTATTTATATTTGATTTAAATCTTAAATCTTTAACGCTCACTTTTGGTAGTAATCTACGCCATTCACGTGTCATTATTACTATTATTATTAATTCGTAGGTCTTTATTAATAATCATCTTGTATATCATAAGGATATTTAAAAATATATATAAAATTATGAATAAATATGTATAATTAATTTAAGTTTATTTATTTTTCACATCAGTTTACTAGTGTATTGGTTCAGTTAAACCAACCCTTTCAAAAATTTTAAAGGGGTAGATTATTCTATTTATTTATTTTACCTAACTATTCTTCAATATCGTTACATTAGAATCTCAATTACTTTCTCGTATTGAGACTTTAATATATATTGAAAAATAATAAATAAAATTAAACAGAAAAAGTGACAGATAGAATAACCTATCCAGAATATCTCACAAACAATAAAATAATAACAACATATCCCTATTCTAATTGTCAAAATTGTGCTCCTTGTCATTATTTCTCTCTCTCACGTTTTCTTTCTTCGTAACGCTTATATACCTCACTTCATTCTCATTTCTCTCATACCACTTTACCTCTTCGGCCGCACCATTCTATTCTCTTTTAAACCAAAGTAGTTCTCTATCTCTCTCCACCATCCGTTCACTTTTCCATCTTTTCTCTGCCACTATTGCCTTTGAACTATCGATGGAACTTAGGTATGCCTAACTTTTCTCTCTGTCTCTTTCTCTAGCTGATTTTGCATATATTTCTTTATTCTTTTTCTAAAGAGAACTACAATCTCATCACTCATCAAATTTTAGGTATGTGGTTGTTAGATTCAATTTTAGGGTTCTTTATCTAGATTTTCACACCTTTTATGTCATCTTATTTTTTCCCTATATTTTTAGGGTTTTTTTTTATTTTGATTTTAACATTTTATAATCTCTTGTTCTTTTAAGATTTGACTGAATATACCTTTGTTGTTCGATTCTCTTATATGGATCATGTTGACAATCGAGTTTGTGATTTCCTACATGTAAGCATTTACAGAATGGATTTTTTTCACAATAAAATTTATAAATTATTGATATTTGCGATCTTTTGTTGATTTTGCAGAATAGCTATTAGTGACTTTCCTATCTGGATGGAACACTTATACCAGGCTAGCTTGTCCATCTTGTAACTTTGGCTCTACTTCTTTTCGTCTGTCATTTAGTTAGAACTGGTGTTTTGTGGGTCATTAATAATTTTTGTGGTAGGTTTCACCATAATTTTTTTTTTTACATATTGTGATGCATTAGTTAAAACATTACATTGTTAAAAATTATCTAAGATATATACTTATAAACGAAATTGTCATTTTATATATTTATTTGGTTATTGTTATAGTTAACTCATCAGAAGTTGCATCCATGATTCGCGGTCATGAAGGTAGGTTCAAACTTGTTATGACAAAAGCTAATATTTATGGAAATGATGCCATTTATTTTCTAAATGTAATTCTTGAAAAGAACATGCATGTAATCTGTAAGCTGTAGTTCAGAGCTTTTAGTGAGATTATAATTTCCTCCAAGATTTTTAGCCTCACATAATAAATAATAAATATATATATATATATATACACACACACATATACTTATTTCTATGATGTGCAGTCATCCACTTTGGAGGACTTAATCATGGAAATCAGAGAGCATTAGCACCTGGCGAGGTGTTAGAGAGGTTCATTCATCCACCTTAATATAGCTTTGGGAAAAGCATTTGAATGCAAAGAAAGAAACAAAAGTACACTGATGTTGAATTAGTAACTACCTTATGAAAACCAAAGCTTAATTCCATATATAACTGATATAGTGTTCAACAAAAGAAAATAAAAGGGAAGAAAGAAAAAAGTATCAGTACTATTCTCTCCTAACACACTTAAGGCTTCTGTAAACTTCAAAAGCTCGGTAGTCCAAATATTGAAAGGTCTTTCCAAAGCAATCTAACTGTAGTTGTTATTGTTGTGAAGGTTCATCTGGGTTGAGCTACATGAATCTCAATTTGTAATTGTTGTCTTTTTTAACCTTTTGTGTGCTCATCGATGAGCCTAGCATTTTGTGGTCATTAACTTTTATTTTCTCTTTTATTTATTTTTTTTTGCTTCAAGAACCTTACATTGTGTGGTTAATTAATAATTGTTAAACACTTGAACGCAAGTACTACTGTGAAAATTCCTCGGGCTTATTTTCATTTTTATCTATTTTAAGATCCATCATCATGTTTAAAATGCATAGGCCTTGTAATTTATTTAGAGTTTTATGAATAGATAAGTCTTTTATATACCTATTTGTTCTTCCTATGCCTTGATCTCTTCGTACCGCGTACTTTTGCATTTGGAGTTCCTTTGTCTGTTGAGGGTTACACTTCTTGCCTTAAATATATGAGATCGTTAGACCAAATTAGTTCCTCAAGGAAATAAAGTGATCCTACTGCTAAAGCTCTCTAATTGCCATGATTAAATCTTCTATAGTGGATGATTGCACATGATAGAAACAAATATATATATATATATATATATATATATATATATATATATAATTAAGACTAAAAATCTTGGATAAAATTATAAGTTCATTAAAAGATATCAACTAAAGCTTACATATTACAAGAATGTTCTTTTCAAGAATACATTTAGAAAAACGGGCTTTATCTAAGCAGTGTATTGTGGTTTCTTTTTTTCATAAGGTAGTTACTAATTCAATGTCAGTGTATTTTGGTTTCTTTTTTTGCATTCATATGCTTGTCCAAAATTTATATTAAGGTCTCCTAACACCTCACCAGGTGCTAATGCTCTCTGATTTCCATGATTAAGTCCTCAAAAGTGGATGACTGCACATCATAGAAACAACTGTGTGAGTGTGTATGTGTGTGTGTAGACTAAGATTATTTAGACAAAACTATGATGGAGCAAAAGTTGTGAAGAAATGATCAAGAATCCTCCATTGGCAATCAAGGAAACTGAATGACAACAGGACTCAGGTATAATAACATTTCATATTTATATACTTTTTAAATCTTAATACTACTGTTAAATAAGTTTTTGTGTTTTATTCTGCAAGAGATAAATAAAAAGGACGCTCAAAATAGAACCAAACTTACAATAAACCACCCTGGCGGTTCAAAAAGCCCCGAGAAAGGAGTGTAGGGATATTAAGTATTTAAAATCATGTTATAGCAATTGTCATTCCACTCGTTTTACACTATTTTGTGTTGTTGACATTTGAAAACATTTTCAATGCAATAGAAGAATAAAACTGGACAACGAGTGAGTAGGGGTAGTTTATTCTTCTATACTTATAAGAAGAGTGGTAGAACTTACATTAATGATGAAGCTAGAGCTATTTATGTAAGTATCTTATTTGATTTGTTCTTTGTTCAATCCACATGACTCTTTTGGAAATTAAATTGTATGGATGATATATGGTGCCCAAGTATCTAAAGACTGTTAACTATCTTTCTGTTTTGGTTATATATAAAGTCTTATTTAAAAATGTAGAAGCCTTTGCTAACTGATTAAATTTGAATTTGGTTATGGTTGATTGGTGGATCATCAAGATTGAATATAACTATCATGTTAAACCTATATTTTAGTTTAGGAACTTATGATATAAATTTCTTAAAAGAGGGACTGTATACCATTAAGGTCAAATATAGTGTACTTCAACAAAATTGAATGTAGAAAGGAAAACAAGATGAATAGAAATTATGAGACTTCCGCATATTTTTCAGAAATAGAAACATTTTTTTTTTGTTAATTTGGTTAATTTTCCTTGATTCTTGTCATATGCTGCTTTAATCTTTAAATTACACATTAAATTGTTGTTAAACCTATGTTTTAGTTTATGAACTTACGATATAAATTTCTTAAAAAAGTGGTTGTATACAATTAAGGTCAAATATAGTGTACTTCAACAAAATTGAATTTTAGAAAGGAAAACAAGATGAATAGAAATTATGAGACTCCCTGTACCAAAAAAAAGAAAAAGAAATTATGAGACTCCCACATATTGTTCGGAAATAGAAACATTTTTTTGTTAAGTTGGTTAATTTTCCTTGATTATTGTCATATGTTGCTTTAATCTCTAAACTACACGTGAAATTGTTGTATTGTTGATCTATTGCTTATGTTATACTGAACGCAAAACGTTGCAAATAAGAGAGTAGATGATGAAATAGTTGTACTGCTATGTATATTTTATGATCCCATTTTAGTTTATACTAATTAATTAACAAGTATTAGATACATTCGTGATTGCCAAGAAATAGCTCCTCCTACAAAGGTCAACAAATATCTCGTCGTCGACTTCCTCGAGTCGGAATCTCCCCCTAAATCAGAATCCGATTAGCCTTGCAACTCGGCTCTACCTTCTCCAAATCGGAGGCATAATTTGGTCGTACCTCGAAGGTACTTGAAAATTCACTTCACTACTTCCCAGTGCTCTTTGCTTGGGTTTGACAAATATCGGTTTACCATTTCAACAGCATATACCAAGTCGGGTCTAGTGCAAACTATTGCATACATCAAGCTTCTGACGATAGATTGGTATTGGATCTTCAACATCTCATCTTTATCTTCATCAGATCTCGGACATTGCTTCTGGCTCAGCTTTATGTGTCCGGATAAGGGGGTGCTCACTGTCTTGGCTTTGTCCATGCTAAATCTCTTCAAAATCTTCTCAATATACTTTTCTTGACTTAGCCACAGTAGCTTCTTTTGTCTATCTCGGATTATCTTGATTCCAAGAATCTGCTTTGCAGGGCTGAGGTCTTTCATCGTGAAAGATGAGCTCAACACCTTCTTTAGGGCGGCTATCCTCGATTTGTCTTTCCCTACAATAAGCATGTAGTCAAATATAACAACAAAATCAAAAAATATCTGGCCTCATACCTCTTCACAAGTACGCAGTGGTCGGCCTCAGTCTTCACAAACTTGTGATCAATCATAAAAGATTCAAATTTATTGTACCACTACCGAGGTGCTTGCTTCAAGCCATAGAGGCTCTTCTTCAACCAACATACCAAGTCTTCTTTTTCTGGAGCTCGGAACCACTCATGTTGCTCCTTATATATCTCTTCTTCTAAATCACCGTGAAGGAATGCCGTCTTCACGTCCATTTGTTCTACCTCGAGGTCCATTGAAGCCGCCATGGCTAACACGGTTCGGACGAGGTCATTTTCACCACAGGAGAAAAAATCTCCGCAAAGTCTACTCCTTTCTTTTGATTGCAACCTTTCACTACAATCCTGGCTATGTATCTCGGCTTCTGGTCATTCTCTTCATTCTTAATTTTGCAGACCCATTTATTTTTCAGAGCTAGTTTTCCTTTAGGCAACTCGGTCATCTCATAAGGCTGATTTTCGTGCAGAGAGTTCATCTCGTCTTGCATTTCCTTTTTCCATTCTTCATTCTCTGAGCTCGTCATAGCCTCATCATAACTCTGAGGCTCACCATCTTCAGCAACAATGGTGTATTCATCAGGTGGGTACCTTGTAGAGGGTCTTCTTTCTCGAGTTGGATATCTCGGCTGTTGTTCAGCTTGGAAACCCAGTTCATCATTCTCATTCTGGATCTCATTATCAACTTGGACCTCAGTATCTTGGTCATTATCAGCTTGTTGCTGGTCATCATTTTCTTCATTCTCTTGATTTTCTCCCCCTGCTTCAGCTAGGACAGGAGGGATGGGTTCTTCTCGTCTGACAGAAACCTGAACTTTGGGCTTAAAGATGTCATGAATGGTGTCATCTTCATGAAAAATCACATCTCGGCTTCTCACTATCTTCTTGTTGATTGGATCCCAAAGTCGAAAATCAAACTCGGATTTTGGTTAACCGAGATAAATACATTCTTTTGTCTTTGCATCAAGCTTTGCCCTTTCATCTTTAGGGATGTGCACAAAAGCTCGGCATCCAAATACCTTCAGGTGATCATAGGCCGCTTTCTGTTGTCAGATCGGACCACCTTCAATTTCTTGCCAGTCTCCCTTTCCACCATAGCGTGAAACTCTTTAAAGGATTGAAGTACCTGGTCTTGAGACTTAAACAAATAAGCCCACACTTTGCGAGAGTGATCATCAATAAAAGAAACAAAATATTGAGCTCCTCCAGGAGATCTCTCTGAAATAGAGAAAACATTAGTATGGACGATGTCAAGAATATACCTGCGTCTTCTGGGTTGACCCGGTTTCATAAAAGAAACCCGATGCTACTTTCCAGCTAGGGAGTGCGTACAACCCTCCAACGCTTGCCCTTTCAACCTAGTCAATAATCCCTTCTTGTTTAGAATTTGGAGCCCTTTCTCGCTCATATGGCTGGGACGCTTGTGCCACAGCTCGAAGCTATGTCCATCTCGAACAGAATCGGCTTCTCCACCATTTATCTTTCCTTGTATCACATAAAAGGAGCCTTCCTTCTTACCTCGGGCAATAACCAAGTTTCCCTCGGCTAGCTTCCATATACCACTACCAAAGTAGTTCACTAACCCGGTATCATCAAGCTTGCCTACCGAGATTAGGTTCAATCGCATGTCAAGAACATGCCTTACATCTTTCAACATAAGTCGGCATCCGACATCCGTGGTCAGTGTCACATCACTGACACCAACAATCTTGCGGGTCACTTGATTTCCCATCTTCACAACTCCAAAATCACCACCTCGAAAAGAGGAGAAAAATCCTTTGTGTGGAGTAATATGGAGGCATCAGAGTCAACAATCCATGTGCAGTCTTCATATGCGACGTTCAAGTAATTGTCTTCACCGAGGAGAAATATCTCGGCATCCGAGTTCAAAGCCACCACAGTGGTGCTCTTGTCTTCCCTCTTCTTGGGAATAATCTGATCCGGCTTAATAGAGTCGTTCTTCTCATCATTCTGCAGAGTCCTGCAGTCTGTCTTCTTGTGACCAGGCTTCCCGCAATAGAAGCACTTCATCTCATATTTTGGCCTAGATCGGCCTCTGGACTTGTCACGACCCTGGCTCTTGCTACGACCCCGGACACCGGACCTTCCTCTATTCTCGGTCACATTTAGAGCCGGCAAAACGGGCTCGGATCGGCGGGCCAACCCGCCCAACCCGCCAAACGGGGCGGGCTGAGTTTTTCAACCCATCTCAAAAGAGGGGCGGGGCGGGCTCATTTTTTGGCGGGTGATGGCGGGCATAGGTGGGCCGAGGCGGGTCAGTGTAAAATAGGCTCGGGCTGGCGGGCCAACCCATCGAACCCGCAAAACGGGGCGGGGCGGGCTGAGTTTTTTAGCCCATTTTCAAAAGTGGGGCGGGGCGGGCTGGCTCATTTTTTGGTGGGTTGATGGCGGGGCGGGGCGGGGCAGGCCACCCACTTTGCCACCTCTAGTCACGTTTGCCTCAGATGTGCTGGTTACACCTCGCTCCCTTCTGTTGGCTTCTTCATTCAGGAGGCTGTCTGTCACGACATCCATCTTCAATTTTCCTTCTGGAGCCGAATTACTCAAAGTCAGCACTAGAGTATCCCAGCTTTCTGGCAACGAGCTCAACAGCAGCAAAGCCTGCATCTCATCATCAATTTTCATCTCAGCTTTGACATCTGATTCACAATCCCTTTGTAGGTGTTGAGTTGTTCAATAATGCTCATGTCGTCCTTGTATTCTAGCTTCACAAGTCGGTGAACCAGGTGTGCTTTGTTCCTGGGAGTCTTATTCCGAATCATGGACTCCAACTTGTTCCATAATTCGTACGCATTCGTGAACTCGGACACATGCTCAAAGAGGCTTTTGTCTATGTATTTCCTGATTTTAGCTACCGCTTTACGACTCAGAATCTCCTACTCCTTGTCGGTTTTTCCTGCCGGTCTCTCATCAAGGATAATGGGCTCATGTAAATCTTTGCAGTAGAGATGACCTTCCATCATCGGTCTCCAATAAGTGAAACTGTCCACTGTCAGGTTGAACATATCTCCATCATGTGTTATGCCACTGGTCTCCATCGTGTCTTCTTCAGAACCCGTCGAACCCGGGCTCTGATACCACTATTGGGTCAAGTCGGACTCTCAAGTCAATTGCATAAGCGAAACAAAAAAAATGCAAGTGGAGAGAGATGGAGAAGAATACAAGCAATTTGTTTAACGTGAGAAAACCTTCTCCAATTTGAAGAAGTAAAAACCCACAGGACACTAATCCAGAACCAGACTTCCACTGTAAGAATAATGGGTTACAACAATCAAACATCTATAGCCTTTCACTAGAGGTACAATCAAGCTTCACCAAGTATGGTGGTAATATCAAACGTCCCTAAAGAGGTTTCACTCAAACTTATCTCTAGAGGTATTTTTTATCTCATCTCACATCATATCACTCAACCTCACTCACTACATGCTTATATAGGGGAGAGATATGGTTCTAGACATTGAACCAATCAAAGGGTGTGTGCCTTGAGCCTTGCACCTTTATTAATGACGCTTGAGCCTTGCACCATCATTTATGAAGAGACATTGAACCACTCAAAGGTTATGACCCTTGAGCCTTGCACCAAAGTGGAGAGTTCTAACCTCTTGGTACTTGAGCCAAGCATTAAAGGAGGAACAACTTCCAACAAATCATATTCATTGATTTTCGTCAATCAACGATTATCATTTATTAATAAATAATAATCGTTGATTGACGGAAATCAAAGGTTAAGATTTGGTGTGAAATTTTAAAACTTGACCACCAGTGTCAATGGATCTTATCCTATATATATATATATATATATATATATATATATATATATATATATATATATATATATACACAATTGTTTTTTGATTTTATCATTTCTCCAATCACAAGGATAAAATTATCTCCTTTAACCCTAAAATCACATCATTTTGAGGGTTAGGGGAATTAATGGAGGATACTTTGATAAAACTCATATAATAAAAAAATAAGCAAAATCATCAAAATATCTTTTATTAATTTCAACCCTCAAAATAATATAGTTTTGGGATTAGACAAGATAATTTTATTTCCTCTCACAGAAAAAAAAAATATTTTTCCAATAAAACAATGTTTTAACCCAAATTAACATGTATCCATGTTTGTGTGTTTGTGCATGTTAATCTCCGCACCATCAACTGAAGTTTAACAATTTCAATATATTATTTTGAATTAAAAATAAAAAACTTTTCTTCTCAGGTAAATTAGCATTAACGGTATTTTAGTAAGTTGATAATATTAAATTTAATGAAGAAAGAGAATGTTGAATGCTAATTTTAATGATAAAAATACAATTTTAATTGAAATTTAACAAAAAGAAATTGAAACGGACATTGTGGAAAACCTAGGCCCAGCTAGCATGAAGCCCAGTAACCTGAGAATTGGGAAAAGACCTGCTCATTTTAAAGATGATATAATTGGCTAATGAAATGGGGCTAACTGGCTAAGTGAGTTCAGTTATATGGATTAGTATTTTAAGGTTATCAATTAACGGTCAATTACTTTTAACAGTGTGTTAGACTATATCTCTTAAATGGACTTGAAGGCTTAATGAAAAAGTATAAAAAAATTCAGATCGATTCTAAATAGGGGTGATAAATGAACCGGTGGCCTTTGACTCGGTTCGTGAAGGCGTGAACTTACATGTCTAAATTGGTTGTTGGAATCAGGCTTGGACTTGTATAAAGCTCGTTTAATAAAAAGGTCTCAGGCTGCAATTCAAAAGCTTGACCTTAAAACCTTCCAAGCTGGTCTGATATATTAATTTTTACTTTTATTTTATATTTTTAATACTACTTGTAATAGCTCTTTCTCTCTTCTTAATCAATTTCATCTCATTTTATTGGTTAAATAGATTTTTTTGAATGATTTTGTTCTATATTATGATGTTTGGATATATTTTGAATTTATGAATATTTATGGAATTACTAGTGCTGTTAATTGTATATTCTATTTGTATAAATTTTTGTTGTCTTATTTTTTTTAAGCGGGCTAACAAGCTAAATCAGGCTTTTATTTTTGTAAATAAGTCAGGTCACAGGCTGATAATTATATTCATAACAGGTAACAGGCTTGGTCAGGCTGACACATTTAAACACAGGCTTAACTTTTTAAGACCAAAACTCAGCTCGACTCGGCCCGTTAACACCCCTAATTATAACCCCTTTTGTTCTCTTCTTTTCTTAATTTTCTCCTCTTCTTTCTCAACTTTCCCAAATGTTTTTTTTTTTTTTATAACAACTTTCCCAATTTTGATCCCGTTACATAAAAAATCAGACCTTTTTTTTTTTGATAAACAAAGAATAGACTTTATTATTAAACATGTTACTTAACTTTTGATTATATATTGAAAGAGGAGGGATCATTTGACTTCAGAGTAAGATTTTTAAGTCTTACTCTTCATCCTAGCCGTTGATTTCCGTCCATCCAACGGTTATAGTTTAGGATCTTATATTAATTAATTAATTATTAATTACAGTATAAATAACAACCATTAATTTCCGTCCATAACTTTTAAGCTTGAACTTTTTAGTCAATATTGCTTTACATTTTATTCCTTTTTGACTGACAAAATCTCCTGCTTTGGTATCTGATTTTGTGATTGAATAATAAACAAATTATGCACATGTCTGATTTGATAATATATATGAATGATGAGTGAATAAGTGTTTTGTATTGCTTAGTACCATCTTCTAATTGTTTTTCAATGTTCTGCATTTTTTTATATTTATTCTTGTCTTGAAAAATGGTTTAATCCACGAAAACGATCCTGCCATTTTAAATTATGTTATTTTATAAAAATTCTATACTCTAAAATAAGAGCTTTTATTCAATGGCATCATAAAAATATCAGTTTTCAATCCACTTATCGGCACTATAAAATTTATTTGAGTTTCACTTTTTTTTTTTAGAAAAAAAAAAATATGGGTCCAGTTTGTACATGTCAAGGCTAGCTATACACTCTTTAGTAACTATCAAAATACTGATTTTATTTCATTTTTTGTAGGTTGCCCTTTAATTGTGAATTGTTAGTTATGGAGTTAAGGCTTTTTGATTTATAAATATATATATATATATATATATATATATATATATATATATATATATATATAAGTAGTTATCAGTGTCAAATTTAAAATTTGACACCTCATGTAGAGTTATTAGATTAAAAAAAATCAATCGTGTCACATGCTTACAAATCAGAGTCAATGATATTTTTTTATCTAATAACTATCAGATGAGGTGTCAAATTTCAAATTTGACACCGGTGTCAAAGGATCCTACCTCTATTAATTATTAGTATTTTGGTTCTCGTGAACATGTTTGATTAAAAAATTTAATTGAACTCGATCAATTTGTTTTACGTAATCTATTTATACGTGTACACATGGAAATTTAAATGTATCGGATGAAAACGTTATTCATTATTGAGCCGTGGTATTTTTCAGGATGAACATGGATTGAATAATAAGTTAAGTTTTAATGGCTACCTACCGGGTATTTATACCCAGTTCATTCCTTAGTTAATTGTTTCAAATTTGTCCAAAAACAACTGTTACTATGAAAATTATATTGTTAGTAGTAAACTAGAAGAGTAATATGCCTCTTATTATTTTTGTAAAATTTTCAAATTCTATAAATACTTAATTAATGAGTACAGATTACTAGAAAAAAGATTAACTTCGTAAATAAAATAAATCTCATGGCATGTGACCAATAGCTCCTTAACTACAAATCTGATATATTGACCTCATAGGACTATGCTATTATTCTATACGAGTATTTAAAAAAAATTACAATCTTAAAAAAGTTTTACATTAGTGAATCAAGTAAAAAAAAAAAAAGTAACAAATAAGAAAGGTAGAATACTAAGGTGGCCCAAAACCGACTTAAAAGCATGGTAAAAATCATGGTAGTTAAAATTGGGATTTTACCTAAAATCGAAAGGAGGATAAAAAATCGTAAAATGTAAAATCCTAATGTAAAAAAAAAAAATTCATAAAAAATCATAAAAGCATTTGGAATTTTGATGAAATCATCGTAAAATCGCAGATTTAAATCGGGATTTTAACTACCATGATAAAAACTCCAAATTGGGCCTAATATAAAAAAAATGGCAAAAAAGTTTCTCGTTGCAAGAATTCTTGCAATTGCATTTTAACTACGTACTGAGGGTAATATATAATTATAATATTAAAATTTGAGAGAAAATCAATTTTAATATCGTAACTATGTACTACCTTTAGTACATAATTAAAAAATAATTGCAGAAATTCCTGCAACACGAGAAAAAAAGGAATAAAAAAAAAAGATTGATTCTAAATAGTTGTAAGATGTTTCTTATGTGTTCTTTGGAGTCCACCAGCAACAGGGTCAGGCAGGCTTCATGGGCAATAGATCTGCTATTGATGCTGGTCCATACATCTTAACCAGCTCTTCCTGTTCCCCCACCAAATCACAAACTCAAATTAGTAGTAATTTTGGAAACAAAAGCACAAAAACAAAAAAACATTATACAATGGGCTTTACTTTTCTCATGTTGTAGATGAGAAGTTATCTTATGTTGTGAGATAAATTAAGTGGGGCCTACCAATTTTTAAAAAAAGAAAAAAGAAAAAAAAAAATGACGCACGTCTTTTATGTGAGTGTAACATGAGAGATGAATCTTATGTAACATAAGAGTATAATTTCCCTTATACAATACGCTTCAAGTTCAACGGACTTTCGTGTGTGGGTGTGTGTGGGTGAGCCTGTGAATTGTCCATCCTTCAAGTTCAACAGACTTTCATGTGGAGATTGTGTGTGAGAGTTATATAAAACCATTAATATAGCTTTAAATTTTTGGGTTAAATTAGTTCTTTACGATATACAAGTTGTCAACTGGATATAAACCTCTTATCATGAAGGAAAGGTGCAAACTGCAACTCTAGTCAATGGTAAGAACACTTCAGTTCCCGCCAATACCAACCTTACATGCTCCATTGGATGATTTTTGTCCTTTCTGTTTCAGCTGAATGCTATCTATAATGCATTTACGGGTGTGTGTTTTTTTCTTTATAATAATTCTAGGAAATACCTATATTGTAAAACTCTCCTTTTTTTTCGTTTTAATATTTTAACATGCACAAATTAAAAGACAAAAGGATTAAATGAAGAAACATAAAACTCAAATGTTAATATTAGCATTCTTTGTTGAAAATGATCTAAAATAAAGGGTCGTAAATAGTATAATTTTGCAATAACTTTAATTCTGGAGTCGCCTTGAATCAAATTAGTTGCGAAACCATGAATATATTAAAATATTAAAAAAAAATAGTTTGGAAGAATTGGATTCCTTAGTGTGCTCCCAGTCCGGCCTTGGACACTATTGGTCCCTCTCGAGTCTACCTAGGCCACAAAGGCGAGCAATATTTCGGTGGTCCCAGAGCAAAAAGCACTTTTTTGGACATAGAAAAAAAAAAATTGAGGAGACAGAGAGAGGTAAGAGAAGGAAAAAAAAATTGTCCATGTGTTAATTTTTTAGTGGAATGATTACGGTGGTCTTAGGCCATGTTAAAAAATTTCCACAAAGGCGAGCACCTTCCTTTTCCAAATAATATCAACATCAACAAGAACACTTTTAGTCCAAACCAATCTTATTAAAATCGGCCCGGTCATTGACCCGGTTGAGGTAATGGGTCATTGAGTCACTGGTTCAACCAGGTCACTAGTTCAACTAGTGGGTCACTGGTTCAACCGCATGACCCAGTAATTATAAGCAATTTTATAATTTATATTAAAAAATTATAAACATACTCAAATATCTAAAAAGAATGATAAAAGTTTCAAATATTTTAATATGAAAAATAATAAATCACATATTATTATCCAATAAAAGATCAAACAAAAATATAATGATCGCGATACGAGACTTTAGGTTCAGAGAATGATTTCTAACTATAAATCAAATCATAATTGTGATAATATTAGTGTTGTAGGTACATAACTTATGTAAGTCAATAAGCAAAAAATATTCAAATCAAAGAGACTATTTCCCAAACTCGAACCCATGTGCAAAGAAATTGTTTTGTGGATTCAAACCCGTAACCTTTCAGTTCCAGGCTTGCACGTAGTGAAGATTGAGAAAAATTATAAACTTATTGCCTTAAACTTATCGGATTTTTTGTTGTTGGTAATCTTATCGAATTATTATTTATTAATTAGATTCAAATCCTTCTTCAAAATAGAAAGTTATTTATATTTGATTTAAATCTTGAATCTTTAACGCTAATCTTTGTAGTAATCTATGCCATTCACGGCTCATTTATTATTATTATTATTAATTCATAGGTCTTTATTAATAATTATCTTGTATATCATAAGGATATTCAAAATATAGGGCTATCAAATATATATATATATAATTATGAATAAATATGTATAATTAATTTAAATTTATTTATTTTTAAAAACTAACAATAATATTTTTTTATTCGATAAAAAATGATTGATTTAATTACTTTCAATAGCCATTTTAATTCAATATATAAAGATATATTGCTTATTATATAGAATAAGAGGAAGGATATTCTTACTAGTTACTTCCAAACTTTTCTACTACTAACTTACTACCTATCTAATCACCATTGAATCAAAGAGAGAGAATGCTAAAAAAAATTTGAAAAAAGAAAAAATGTTTATCAAATGGTGATTAGATAAGTAGTGAGTTGGTAATAGAAGATTTTGGTAGTAAGAATATCACTCCTCTTAAAATAAATGAAACTTTTAAGAAAAAAAATTGGAGTATATATAATTTTTTAATATAAATAAAAATTGAACACATAACTTAATACAACTTATCTATAACACCTCACATTTCTAAAACATGTAATTATATATTAAATGTGGATTAAAGTGTAGGATTAGTGAAGATCCTGAAATTAAGGTCAGAATACAAAGGAGGGGTAAAACGGTAATAAGCCAAACACGTAACCTTAGGAGGTAAAATTGAGTAAGAGGCCTCAAATGAGAAAACTAATCATGGAAATAGATTCAGAATGAAAAATTGAGTGGTTAGACAAGTTTCTGAAATTTTGGTGAATAGTGTTTTTACCGGGTAAAAATACGAAACAGTGACCAAAATGCCACTGTTCACCAAGTTTTTTGCCTAAATGCCACGCGAACAATGTTATTTTCCACTATGCCACGTGGGCAAATTCGCTGGACACTCTAGCGAACTCAGTTGCTGATGTGTTATGTTTTTAGTGGACACCAAGTTCGCTACACGGGATAGCAAACTTGGTTGAAATACATATTTCAACCAAGTTCGCTACCCAATGTAGCGAACTTGGTACTTTTTTTTAACTTGGTACTTGTTATCCACTAGAAACGTGACACGTCAGCAAACTGAGTTCGCTACAGTGCCCAGCGAATTTGCCCACGTGGCATATTGGAAAATAACACTATTCGCATGGCATTTAGGTAAAAAACTTGGTTAAGAGTGGCATTTTGGTCAGTGTTCCGTAAAAATATTGCGGTACAGTTGCACCGTAAAGCGTGCCGAATGAATTTTGAGCTCTAGATTTGGATATAAGTTATAAATGGTACATAGGACTAGGAAATATGATTTCGGGCGAAAATTGATGGAAATTAGAGTGTTTGGGGAAGCGTGGCCACAACGCACATAACAGCTTAAACTGCGATTTCTCCGAACAACCGGAAAACTCCGGATCCATCTGATCAAGGACAATGGTTAATGTTAAAAATATGAGTTTCTAAATAGTTTAAGAAATTATGGACGATTAGCGAAAATAAGCGGGAGATTTGAATCAGTTTGAAACAGGTGAGGTTTGGAGTTATTTGATCCTCCAATGCTTTAGTGTGTTGTGGAGGAGTCCTAGGCCAAGCTTGTGAGTAAGTTTTAACACTTTCTATTGGTTGAATCATGCATTTTAATTTTGATGACCTAGGGTTGGTTTGTATAGTTAGAGAGCTCAAATTGAAATTGTGTATTAGCTGAAAGTGACTTAGAATGATGTTTTAGAGTGATTGAAGTCATACAAATTATTGAGGAAATTGGTTCATAACTTAGGCAATTTTGAGTTAGGATTTCATGACTTTATGAAATTGATATGTCGTATGATTGTGTAATTGAGTTGTTGAGTATTTGTATGAGTTAATTATAGGATTGTAAGGTGTGTGGAAGTGTGAAATTGAATTGAATAGTCTTTGGTTGGTGAGCATGATGATTTCGGCCATTGTAGGGCATACATGTGTTGATGTTGTAAAAATTGTATAATTGATGTTGTGTGATTGTGTATGGTATTTGAATGAGTGGTAAGTTGGTTGGATGCATGAGGTTTAAGGTTGGAACCATTGGATAGACATAAGTGTAGGAATTGGCCTAGAAGGAAATAATTGAAAAATGGTGTTGTGACGGAGTTGGATGGAAAATGGGACTTGAGATAGTGTTGTGGTAACCTTAGAATGCTAATGGTAAATTAAAATAAAATTAAGAAAATTATTTTGTAAATTTGGCCTTAAGAGGTCGAACCTATGATTGTGGGAGGTAGGAATTTTGTACTTTGTAATGTTAGTAAATTACACCATGTATTGATGATCCTCGTATGATCACCGTAGGTTGCCTCCCACGGAATTGAACTAGGAGCCTTGAGCTTGGTGGGTTGCCTTTGGTCCTTGACCAAAGGGATTTTGGTAAGTGATTATGAATATGTGCATGAATTCCTTTATAATCATGTATATGCATTGGTGAATGAAAATTGAAATGGAAATATCCTATATGTAGGCATTTCTAGTTGTACCAAGCTCGGTGACGTACTAAATTGGAGCTGCTAAGAAGGAGATTAATCAAGTAATCCCTTGGTACTGGGGTTTAATCCCCGTGTGTGCTCCACCATGCCTATTGGTAGTGTAGTATAACATGATCATGCATATTTGTATGTATAGTGGTACATAGGATGTATCGTGTCTCTGGCCAGTAGATAGTTTGCCTTCGGGCGTTACGGACTTCCACTGGATAGGTCTCCATGAGGGAGTTCCAGTTGACTTGGGGTCGTGGTGTGTCATCCGTAGAGGAGCACACTAGGAAGTCTCAGGTGTATATGGATGGAGGGTGCCTTGGTTGATGTTCTGGGAACACTTCCTTGGATTGGAACCCATAAGGTATATGCCGAGGCCAATAGGCCAGATGTTGCGTGGTATTGGCATCGACCATTCCAGCTTCATCGTATTTTATTTCCTATGCTTCCCTAGTTCACTAAATCCCTTCCTTTATCCCGTTTTGAATGTTGTATTATATTATTGACTTGCATTGAAGTGAGCCATTGGGCGGAGTAATCTCCAGAACCTCTGGATTACTGAGATATATTCATATATCTCACCCCGTTTTGGGGAATTTATTCCAGGTAGTGGTACGGGAGCGGCGGGCAAGAGGCCCATATGATGAGCATGACAGCTGGAGTGTATTTTGCATTTTGTGGCCATTGGGCCTAGGCTAGACTTAGGACATGAACAATGTATGTGAGCTAGGATTATTCATTTTTTCCTCTTTGTTCATGTCACATTTTGTCTAAGTTTAGTCATCATTCTCATGATTTATTTTGTAGATCATCATGTTGTATATTGATTATGCTTTCTTGAGGTTATTGTAATATTTGTAAAGAAGCGTTGTAAATTGTATTATCGAGACCTTGTGTAATATTGAAACATGTATATGATGAAAGGGCAATAGGCCTATTCTAGGAGGTGATTTATGTTTTATGCCAAGAAGAATTCATGCAAAGGAATTAATGTGATTGAAATGGTTTAAGATTTGATAATACAATTATGGAATTGTAAAGTAAGCTAATTGATATAAATTGTGAAGGGTTGTAAGAGCACTAAGGCATTGCTGGTACTTGAGTGCCACCCATGTCTATTATGTACCATTTGAGGTTATTATGCACTTTTACAAAAGTGGTATATGTTGGAAAAACAAAGGAAACTCTGGCGAAATTTCTAGAAATTGGCAGATTTTGAGTGAACTTTGGGAGATCATATCTACCTCCTCAAAGTTCAAATAGGGACGTGCCATACACCATTTTAAAGCTTGAGATTGCAAATACCTTGTGTCAAAACTTGAGAACCATAGGAGTAGTACGCAGCCCTGTAGAAGCCAGAGAGCACATACTGTTCAAAACGCCCCTGCAAATGGGGCTGTCACTGTGCGTTTTTGGGAAATTTATTCCCTCTTCATTTCTTGGTCAAATTAGGTGCATGATATGTCAAATTGAAACTTGAGGTGTATAGTTTACTTTATAAAAATTTGAGAGCAATTGGTGGAGTGGATTTTCTAGCATCATTGAGAGAGTGAGGGCTGTTTGGAGCCCTGTTTGAGGTCGCCTGGCAGATTTGCTTGTCCAACTTCAAACGGTGATAACCAGAGAAGCAAGAACTTTATGACTCGTGTGATAGCTCGTTAGAAAGATAATTAAGTCTAGAATAACATACTAAAAGATAAGAGGTCTGCGGCATGCAATTTTTCTGCAATGTCTAGAATACCGAACCATGTTCGGATAGGTAGAAAATGTAAAAGTGAGATTTAGGCTAAGTGGGTTTATGAGAATCCCTTAGTGACTTGAGAGGAGTGTTATATGATATCTAGGCATTTTATATTATTATTACGCAATGGGTTATCAGTTACGGTCACAACTTTTACTTATTACGCTTTATTATTGTTTTAAATGCTCGCGTAATAAAAAGGAAAAAGTATACTCGCATTTTATAAATGAATTGCTGTGATTGTAACTACGCTTAATATCATAACCAATGTTAATAATACCGGTACATAACGGGCTGTTACATTATCCAAATTTTTATCAGTAGACCAAATGGCTTAGTATATACAACTTCTTATGAGAGTAATGGTTGGGTTACATGTACTTGTATTACTTTTGCATTTTTGCAAGCAACCTTATTGTTATTTTAAGGTTGGCTCTCTAATATTTAGAACTTTTTATTTTATTAAAATTAAATATTTTGAAATAAAAACGACGATAGTTGATTTCTTTTGTCATTTGTCAATCCTTTCTAATTTATTCTTTTTGACGGTTTCCTAAAATACTTTTTATTACATATTTAAGTTAGCATCTTATTATCACTTTTATATTTATTATTTTTATTAGTAATATAATAATAATTCTCAACTAACACTTAATTTTCTTTACTTTGCAATATTCACTTTATGTTTTCTTAAAATATTTGTTTATTAAATATTCAAGTCAAACTTGTTAGGCTTGTAAACTCAAAAGTCCAATCACTATGAGAAAATCAAATTTTCACATCGGTTTGCTAGTATTGGTGGTCCCGGACTTGATGATCCTTATCTAAAAAGGAGAAGAAAAAAAGCACTGAGAAGAAATTTGAAAAAAAAGGACATAAATGAAAGAGAATTTTTCCTTTTTTGAAAAAAGAGGACCTAAAAAAGTATGCACCAGGAACATATTTTAAAAAATCCCTAGTAATGGTTTAGTTAAACCAACCCTGTGCAAAATTTTTAATATGATAGGTTATTTTATCTATTTTTTATCTTTGTCTACTACTCTTCAATACCGTTAGATTAGAATTTCAATTACTTTCATCATTTTTCTCCCATATTAAGATTCTAATATATAATATTGAAAAATAATAGACAAAAATAAACACAAAAAGTGACAAGTAAAATAACCTATCGAAAATATCTAAAATAAAAAATAAAAAAATAATAACCTATCCTTTTTCTAACTGTCAAAATAGTGCTCCATGTCATTATCTCTCGCTCTCTCTCTCACGTTTTCTTTCTTCGTAACACTTATATACCTTACTTCATTCTCATTCTCATTTCTCTTTTAAACGAAAACAGCTCTCTATCTCCCACCACCATCCGTTCACTTTTCCATCCTTCCTTCGCCATCATTGTTTTTGAACTATTGATGGAACTTAGGTATGCCTAACTTTTCTATCTGTCTCTTTCTTCGGCTAATTTCTCATATATTTCTTGATTTTTCTTCTAAAGAGAACTACAATCTCATCACTCATCAAATTTTAGGTATGTGGTGGTTAGATTCCATTTTAGGGTTCTTTCTCTAGATTTTCTCACCTTCTATGTCATCTTATTTTCCCCCATATTTTACGGTTTTTTTTATTTAGATTTTAACATTTTCTAATCTCTTGTTGTTTTAAGATTTGACTGAATATACCTTTGTTGTTCGATTCTCTTATATGGATTGTGTTGATAATCGAATTTGTGATTTCCTACATGTAAGAATTTACAAAATGGATTTTATTCACACTAAAATTGATATTTGAGATCTTTTGTTGATTTTGCAGAATAACTTATTAGAGAATTTCCTGGTCTGGATTGAACACTTATATCAGGCTAGCTTGTCCATCTTGCAACTTTGACTCTACTTCTTTTCGTCTGTCATGAAGAAAGGTTCAAACTAGTTATAACAAAAGCTAATATGCGTGGAAATGATGCCCTTTATTTTCTAAATGTAATTCTTGAAAAGAACATTCGAGTAATCTATAAGCTTTAGTTCAGAGCTTTCAGTGAAATTATAATTTTCTCCAAGATTTTTAGTTCACTTAATATATAATAGACACACACACACACACACACACTATGATGTGCAGTCATCCACACACAGGACACATGGAAATCAGACAGCATTAGCACCTGGTGAGGTGTTAGTAGAGGTTCATTCATCCACCTTAATATAACTTTTGGACAAGCAAATGAATGCAAAAAAAGAAACCATAGTACATTGACATTGAATTAGTAACTACCTTATGAAAACCAAAGCTTAATCCCATATATAACTGATATAATGTTCAACAAAAGAAAAGAAAAGAGAAGAGAGAAAAAAGTAACAGTACTATTCTCTCCTAACACACTTAAGGCTTTTGTAAACTTCAAAAGCTTAGTAGTCCAAATATTGAAAGGTCTTTCCTCAACAATCTAAATGCAGCGGTTATTGTTGTGAAGGGGCTAAGCTACATGAACCTCAATTTGTAATTGTCGTGTTCTCTTTTCTTTTAACCTTTTGTGTGCTCATCGATGAGCCTAGCATTTTATGCTCATTAAATTTTATCTTCTCTTTTATTTTATTTTTTGCTGCAAGAACCTGACATTGTGTGGTTAATTAATAATTGTTAAACACTTAAGTGCAAGTACTGTTGTGAAAATCCCTCGGGCGTATTTTCAATTTTATTTATTTTAAGATCCATCGTCATGTTTAGAATGCATAGGCCTTGTAATTTATTTAGAGTTTTATGAATAGATAAGTCTTAGATATACCTGTTTGCTCTTGCTATGCCTTGATCTCTTTGTACTGCGCACCTTTGCATTTGGAGTTTCTTTGTCTGTTGAGGGATACACTTCTTGCCTTAAATATTTGAGATCGTTAGAACAAATTGGTTCCTCAAGGAAATAAAGTGATCCTCCTAGCTAAAGCTCTCTGATTACCATGATTAAATCTTCCAAAGTGGATGATTGCACATGATAGGAATAAGTGTGTGTATATATATATATATATATATATATATATATATATATTAAATAAGAGTAAAAATATTGGATAAAATTATAAGTTCATAAAAGATCTGAACTAAAGCTTACATATTACTGGAATGTTCCTTTCAAGAATACATTCAGAAAAAAAAGGGCTTTATCTAGGCACATTAGCTTTTGTTATGATGAGTTTGAACATGCCTTCATCATCACAAATCATAGATGTAGCTTCTGATGCGTTAATTGTAGCAGTAACTGAATAAAGGTATAAAATGACAATTTCATTTTTAAGTATACATCTTACATAATTTTTAATATGATGTAATGTTTTCACTAATGCACCACTGTATGTAAAGAAAAAATTATGGTGGGGCTCTATTTGTGAAGATGCTGCACATTCATACATAATGAAGGTCCTCGGGAAGAAGTGAAAAAAAGTAGACTAAGATTATTTAGACAAAACTATGATTGGAGCAAAATTCGTGAAGAAAGTATCAAGAATCCCCTATTGGCAATCAAGGAAACTGAATGGTTACAGATTAGACAACATGACTCAGGTATAATAACATTTCATATTTAGATACTTTTTAAATCTTAATACTAATGTTTTTTTCATGTTTTATTTTGTAGGAGATATATAAAAAGGACGCCCAAAATAGAACCAAGCTTACAATACATCACCCTGGCGATTCAAAAAGCCTCGAGAAAAGAGTGTAGGGATAGTAAGTATTTAAAATCATGTTATAACAATTGTCATTCCACTTGTTTTACACTATTTTGTATTGTTGGCATTTGAAAATATTTTCAATGAAATAGATGGATAAAACTAGACAACGAGCGAGTAGGGGTAGTTTAACATCCATACTCTTAAGAGTGATGGAACTTACATAAATGATGAACCTAGAGCTATTTGTGTAAGTATCTTGTTTGATTTGTTTTTTGTTCAAGCCACATGACTCTCTGTTGGAAATTGAATTGTATGGATGATATCTGGTGCCCAAGTATCTAAAGATTGCTATCTATCTTTCTGTTTTGGTTATATATAAAGATTTTATTTAAAAATGTAGAAGCCTTTGCTAATTGATTAAATATGAATTTGGTTATGGTTGATTGGTAGATCATCAAGATTGAATATAACTATCATGTTAAACCAATGTTTTAGTTTAAGAACTTGCGATATAAATTTCTTAAAAGAGGGATTGTATACCATTAAGGTCAAATATAGTGTACTTTAACAAAATTAATGTAGAAAGGAAAACAAGATGACTTGAAATTATGAGACTCTCACTTATTGTTCGGAAATAGAAACATTTTTTTTATTAAATTGGTTATTTTTCCTTGATTTTTGTCATATTATGCTTTAATCTTTAAATTACACATGAAATTGTTGTTAAACCTATGTTTTAGTTTAGGACTTGCGATATAAATTTCTTAAAAGAGGGATTGTATGCCATTAAGGTCAAATATAGTGTACATCAACAAAATTGAAATAGAAAGGAAAACAAGATGAATAGAATGAAACTCCCACACATTGTTCGAAAATAGAATATTTTTTTTGTTAAGTTGGTTAATTTCCTAGATTCTTGTAATATGCTGCTTTAATCTTTAATTACACATGAAATTGTTGTATTGTTGATCTATTGCTTATGTTATACTGAACGCAAAATGTTGCAATAAGAGAGTATATGATGAAATAATTGTACTACAATGTATATTTTATGATCCCATTTTATTTTATACTAATTAATTAACAAGTACTAGATACATTCGTGATTCTAGTTTTTACAATTAAAATTAATGAACCAATGTTTTAAAATCCCGCTCCACCTTGGGGTCGACCTCGCCGGGTAGGGCTGGCAATATGGGCCTAGCTCGTCGGGTCAGCCCATTTAACTAGCTCAAGTTGGCCCGGCGGGTTGCTATTTTTAATTTTGAAACTTTAATTTTTTTAACAAATAAATGTAAAAGTAAAAAAGTAAGATTATGAAAATTGAAATGCAAAAGTCATTTGCCCTAAATCTAAACGACAGAGCAGTCTCCATCCTCTCCCACCGTCTCGCGATTCATCCACGAGATTCACTGATTCAACCACTAGTCGACCAGCACCGCAAGACGCCAGTCCGCCCCCAACCGCCAGTACTTGGGTCATTTGCGTTGAAGACGATTCTCCTTGAACTCATTTGTGGTATTCGTTCTCCCTCTAAAAAACTCGTTCGTGTTTTAAATTTTTTATCAATTACTTTTGTTTCAGTTTTTGATTATTAGTCATTCGCTTCTGTTTTGGTTTCCACTTGGTGAATCCAGGATTCTTATTCGATGCGATTTCGAGCTTATAGATCGGCCTAAAGCTTTCGTTTGTAATTTTTTTGTGTCTTACAAGTTAGATTATGTCTTGTAATATTCGCATGGTATATGACTTTTCTGTCAGTGTGTTCTTAATTTTTTTGTCCAGTTTTGATTGTCTTTTTATTTATTTATGCAATTCGAGTTCTAGTTGAGTGGAAAGTTGGAAATACAAAGTTATATGTGTAGATTTGTACAAAGGGTAGACAAATAGTATCTTTTTCTCACATGATGTGGCACTGTCTTATTGATTTTGTAATCAATTTATTAAATTTTCAGTGCAACAGACTCTGGAGTCAATTCTTTCGGGACTTGTTATTGTTTTTCCTTGTTTATGTTTCAGAAGTTCTATAAAATAAAATTGTTTTCATGTTAGTCAATAAGTAGATGTCGTGAGGTTAATATTTTCCTATTTTTTATGAAATTATTGTTTTGCAAATGGTTTTGATTTTTACGGTGATGGTTATTTTGAAGCAGCTAGCTCTAAAACTTATATGCATGCATTATTGGTTTCAGGAAATAGAGGGAAGAATGCAACAATTTTTATTTATGTATGATTTGAGAAGGTTTATGATCTAATGCACAAACCAAACTGGTGTATGTATGAGCTGAGGTATTATATTTCCACAAAAAAGATGAAGCTTTTCTGAACGCAAGACTAGTTAGGAAAAGGCATAGTGGACCGTTCTTCATTATTTATAACATCTTGAGCTTGTTTGGTAGTATTTTGTGATATCTTTTAACTCGGGTGTGGTATGCTAAAATTGTTGTTATGTGATGGACTTTTTTTTGAAAATAAACTTGATGCGGCTGTTGTTCATCTTGATGCGACTGTTGTTCATCTTTACTTCAACTTCTTCATTAATGCATGCTTAATTTAATGAAACATGCCTAGTAGTTTAATGAAATATATTCTCATTGTTCTTTATCGTTGATTATAAATGGAGGTTAATGAACCTATTGATGTGGAAAGTTATGCGAATGAAGAAACTCAATCTGTAGTTGAGTCCACAAAGAAGAAGGCAAAAATAGAAACTTCAGATTGTTGGAAGTTTTTTTACCAAGATAGGAGAAACAAATGATGGAATTGAGAGGACAAAATTTAATAGTGTAATCAAGAATACAATGGCGGAAAAAATTATGGAACATCACATTTAAAACGTCACATTCTAAAGTACAAGAATATTAAATCTGAAGATGTGATCCCTTATGATTAGTTTTCGGAGTAAATAATTAAATTAGTTCTTAAAAGATATAACATTAGCTAAAAGATTAAAATTATCACATAAATTTTTAATATATATATATATATATATATATATATATTTAATAAGTTAAATTTATAAGAAAACAAATTATAAAAATATTAATTAAGAGAAGAACAAGAAAGGATTACTGATTTACAAGATATGAAACTCAATTACTGTCATACAAATATAAACTAATAATTTTATCTCAAAGAGATTATCTTATAAACTAAAAAGAAATGAATTATAGTGGATGAGAAATAAATTGATAGAGACCGTGAAGTTATGCTTCTTCACTTTGTTTGTCTCTCTTCATACTTTTTTTTTTTTGATAAACTCTCTCTTCATACTTAATTATTTAAGGGAATAGTTGTTCTCAGATGATCATATATATATATATATATATATATATATATATATATATATATATATATATATATAACCTAGTTTCGTTTACAACATCTTTTAATCATATCTTAACTGTTGATATCTGCCAATCAACGATTATCATTTATTGCGAATGAATAATTAATTTATGAGTTTGATTTACAAAAATAATAACCCTGATTAGCAACAATTAACGATTAAAATATAGTTGTAAAAGAAAATAGGTTGTAAGTATAATATTTCTCACACACACACATATATATATATATATATATATATATATATATATATATATATATAAGAGTCATTAGATAAAAAAATTAATAGTATCACATGTTTACAAATACAAATCAGTGTCGTTGATATTTTTTTGATCTAATGACTCTGATATGAGGTGTCAAATTTTAAATTTAACACCGGTATATATATATATATATATATATATATATATATATATATATATATATATATATATATATATATATATATATATATATATATAACTTTTAAGTTTGAATTTTGTAGTCAATATTGCTTTACATTTTATTCCTTTTTGACTGAGAAAATCTCCTGCTTTGGTATCTGATTTTGTGATTTAATAATAAACAAATTATGCACATGTCTGATTTGATGATATATATGAACGATGAGTGAATAAGTGTTTTGTATTGCTTAGTACCATCTTCTAATTGTTTTTCAATGTTCTGCATTTTTTTTATATTTATTCTTGTCTTGAAAAATGGTTTAATCCACGAAAATGATCCTGCCATTTTAAATTGTGTTATTTTATAAAAATTCTATACTCTAAAATAAGAGCTTTTATTCAATGGCATCATAAAAATATCAGTTTTCAATCCACTTATCGGCACTATAAAATTTATTTGAGTTTCACTTTTTTTTTAGAAAAAAAAAATATGGGTCCAGTTTTTACATGTCAAGGCTAGCTATACACTCTTTAGTAACTATCAAAATATAACTGCAAAAAATTTATTTCATTTTATTTCATTTTTTGCGGGTTGCCCTTTTTTGTGAATTGTTAGTTATGGAGTTAAGGCTTTTTGATTGTATTTATATATATATATATATATATATATATATATATATATATATATATATATATATATATATATATGAAATTTTTTATTGGTAGGATCCTTTGACATCAGTGTATAAAAATTTAAAATATATATATATATATATATATATATATATATATATATATATTAGATTAAAAAAGATCAATGGTGTCATTGCTTTTGATTTCCAATTTTAATTTTTAATTCAATTTGAGTCAATGATATTTTTTTTATCTAATAACTATCAGTATATATATATATATATATATTATATATATATATATATATATATATTATGTATATATATATATATATATTGGTAGATTTTTAAATATATTATTATTATTTTGGTTCTCGTGAACATGTTTGATTAAAAATTTTAATTGAACTCAATTTGTTTTACGTAATCTATTTATACGTGTACACATGGAAATTTAAATGTATCGGATGAAAACGTTATTCATTATTGAGCCGTGGTATTTTTCAGGATGAACAAGGATTGAATAATAAGTTAAGTTTTAATGGCTACCTACTGGGTATTATACCCAGTTCATTCCTTAGTTAATTGTTTCAAATTTGTCCAAAAACAACTGTTACTATGAAAATTATATTGTTAGTAGTAAACTAGAAGAGTAATATGCCTCTTATTATTTTTGTAAAATTTTCAAATTCTATAAATACTTAATTAATGAGTACAGATTACTAGAAAAAAGATTAAATTCGTAAATAAAATAAATCTCATGGCATGTGACCAATAGCTCCTTTACTATAAATCTGATATATTGACCTCATTGGACTATGCTATTATTCTATACGAGTATTTAAAAAAAAAATTACAATCTAAAAAATGTTTTACATTAGTGAATCAAGTAAAAAAAAAGTAACAAATAAGAAAGGTAGAATACTAAGGTGGCCCAAAACCGACTTAAAAGCATGGTAAAAATCATGGTAGTTAAAATTGATATTTTACCTAAAATCGAAAGGAGGATAAAAAATCGTAAAATGTAAAATCCTAACGTAAAAAAAAAATCGTAAAAAATCATAAAAGCGTTTGGAATTTTGATTGAAAAAAACCGTAAAATCGCAGATTTAAATCAGGATTTTAACTACCATGATAAAAACTCCAAATTGGGCCTAATATAAAAAAAATGGCAAAAAAGTTTCTCGTTGCAAGAATTCTTGCAATTGCATTTTAACTACGTACTGAGGGTAATACATAATTATAATATTAAAATTTGAGAGAAAATCAATTTTAATATTTTAACTATGTACTACTTTTAGTACATAATTAAAAAATAATTGTAGAAATTCTTGCAACATGAGAAAAAAAGGGAATAAAAAAAAAAGGTTGATTCTAATTAGTTGTAAGATGCTTCTTATGTGTTCTTTGCAGTCCACCAGCAACAGGGTCAGGCAGGCTTCATGGGCAATAGATCTGCTATTGATGCTGGTCCATACATCTTAACCAGCTCTTCCTGTTCCCCCACCAAATCACAAACTCAAATCAGTAGTAATTTTGGAAACAAAAGCACAAAAACAAAAAACATTATACAATGAGCTTTACTTTTCTCATATTGTATATGAGAAGTTATCTTATGTTGTGAGATAAATTAAGTGGGGCCCACCAATTTTTAAAAAAAGAAAAAAGAAAAAAAAATGACGCACGTCTTTTATGTGAGTGTAACATGAGAGATGAATCTTATGTAACATAAGAGTATAATTTCCCTTATACAATACCCTTCATCGTCACTCATAACATAAGTAACTCTCCGAAAAGCTGGTGAGTAAACAACTGTTATCTAAGAAACTAAATGTAGGTATCATCAAGAGTGTCACAAACTCATAATTGCAATTGATGTTGCACGGCATGTGAAAGAGCATGACTCGTAATACAAGCGCATTGTGGTTTTTAAGTAGAATTTTTTTTTAGGATGGTGCTATTGCAGCTATCAATTGTCTATTCATACTCTCAATAAATTACTGTAATTGAAATTGTTTAAACTATCCTCAATTAAACAAATAGGCAAAGTAGAATATAAATCGTTAAAGTTGGAATAAAAAATAAATAAATAAAGGGTAATTTTGAAAATTACATTTGAATGTATTAAATAGCCTCACCCAACTTGTAAACTTCTTTGAATAAAGAATGTACCAGAAGTTGAAAATTTAAATGTGAGTGATAAAATTCTTCATCGGTAAGGAATGTCTTATATAAGGACCATATGAGTGGAAAAAAACTCATTGCCTTTTACATTTTGGATAAATATATGATGTCAAGCATGCTATAATGATTACTTTCTTAACCCGTTGATGGACATCTCCTAGCTTTTGGGCTCATAAGTGATATTAGAGTTGATTTTGGCTAGGGCGAGCTTATTTTTTTTTATAACAACTTGGGCGAGCTTTTTTTTTTGGTATAACTCGGAGGTATCTCCATTCAACCTTCTCAAGTTACCTTGTCCTCGGGGTACGGCCCTGTAGGCTAGGAGACACTGTTTAGTGCTCAGTGCTCAGTTTTTGTGCAAAACCATATAGTGGAGCACTGGGTAACCTTGTGAATGCTCAAAAAACCTTCCGTTTAATGTGGGAAAAGGGGGGTTGCATACTAAAGTTAACTAATTTTAAGACTCACACTTGATGGAAAGAATGTTGTAAATCAATTAGGAGAGATGATGTCTCGCATTCAAAATGAATGAGTTAAGTGAAGACCAAATAAAATAATAAATCTCGGTACACAAAGCTTTCCGACTTGTGAGGGTAGCGTTAAGGGTTGATTGTACGCAACCTTACCTTACATTTTTGCAAAGAGACTATTTCCCAAACTCGAGCCTATTACCTTCTGGTCACAAGGAGCAAATATACGCAAACTTACCCTACATATTTGCTCGAGACAAATAGGGGTTTAAACGATGGACCTACCTCTATGGAATCGTTTTCATCTGTGAGCTCCAGACATTCGTCAGAAAGCCTTTTGAGCCTTTTAGTGAGGACAAAGTTTTCCTCCTTAAGCATGTCCATGTTTTTATGTAGCTCTTCACATTCTTGCTGCCAACGTAAGATACAAATAATGAAAACATCGTATGAAAGACCAAAATTAAGAAAATGATAGAGGCTTTTCACCATATATTATCAGTTTCCAGAAAGAACTATCACAAATTCACAAAAGATGTAACAAATGTCAAAGAGAAGCACTAGTAAAATCTGCTACTCCCATAGTGGTCATAAAAGATATGATTTGGCCGTTTGGCAAGCCAAGTTCCGATGATCATGTTCAAAAAACAAAAAAAGAAAGAACGAAACGTGGTTTTGAGAATGTACTACAAGTATTTCATGATGAATTTATTTGCTTTCTTTCCCTGAAAAATTAGACCCCACATCCATTCTTGTATATTAAGAAATTTTGATTGCTATGGTTAGATGTATAAGCATATTCTATGAAACTGATCATCATTCATCGAAGAAGGCAACTAAGATTTAATGTGTCCTTTCAATCAACTCTAAGCTCTAGAACACGAAAAAATAGTAGAAGTATAGACGACAAGCTGAACACTCAGGATAGGATTAACTTCTATAATTTAAAAGAAAAAAAAAATTATATGCACTTCAAGCAATGTGTCACATTATCTACACTACATGATAAAATAGTACCAGCTTAGAAATAGTGCTGGTCATTTGTAGAGCCACGAAGCATACTCAAGCAAGAGAAAAACCATGGTTTCTTTGATATTTTGGAATTTAGTTCTCGATAGTTTTTAATCTATCTATCTTTACTATCTAAAGTGCTGCCAAGGTTGGAACAGTTGCGTCCCGTGCTTTAATAAATGGGTGGTTGTAAAATTACAAAAAAAATCTATGCATGTTGTGTAGGCATGTGGTTCTTTTTCTAATTTTGTAACTGCCGTTTGAATGCTTGTTTATGATTCCTTTCCTATAAGGTCACAAGAAAACTGAAGAAAAGAATCTCCCCAGTACCGTCTTTGGGAGAGGTTTAAAGTCTTAATCCCGGGACCTGCTCCGAATCGGACTAATCGCGAAGCGATGAACCGATTGGAATATCTCAAAAAAAAAAAAAAAAAAAAAAACTGAAGAAAAAAGGAAACTAGACAGTGGTAAAATGTGAAGTAGGAAAAAGAATAGGACAAAATTAATCAAAACAATTATTTTATGTTATTTCAATTATTTAATTATAATAAAATCATTATAATAATATTTTATTTATTTTATGTACCTCTCACTAAAATAAGGACTTTAAAAGGGAAAAAAAAGCTTTTTGGGCCTAAAAGATAAGATGAAAAACATTCCAACAATTCTTTTAGTTAGTAATATAGGAAATGGAGGAATATTTCAAGATTCCAATCACATTAAAACCTATTTCGTGAGGCGAACCGTAGAGCGCGTGGGCGCGTGAGGGAGAAATTTTCAGCTCTGCTAGTGTTTTGTGTGATTTTTTCCTTTTTTCAAGGTGACGATGATGGAGAAAGGGGGTAGACCCCTTGATTCAGTGGAGAAGGATCCGAGAGCTAGAGACCCAAAGAAGGCAAAAGGTGAAAGGATGGTAGATCTGGATATGCAAGACCAAAATCCGGTAGCGGGCGCTACGGTGGAGGAAGAGATGTTGACTGAGTTAGGCAACGAAGGTTCTGGAACGATGATGAAGGAGGATGGAGTCCACAGGGAACCCAGGAGGCTGGTCTCGTACATGGACCAGCTCCTTCGGGTAAACGGAGTGTGGGACAACCAACAAGTTGAGGAGGAAGACGATTGGCTTGCTCAGAGTCGAAGAGACGAATTGGATGATGAAGAGGCCATCAGAGCGTACGAGCAAACGCAAGAGGATGACCCTCTAAACCCGTATTATAGTTTTGACATTCTGGAGAAATTGGAGCAGTGTAAGAAATGGCGAATGGCTCTAATCGTGAAATTGATGGGGAAGAGGCTGGGGGCACGGTTCCTTTGGAGTAGATTGCACAGGTTGTGGAGTCTTGAAGGGGAATATAGAGTGCTGGATTTGGAGAATGATCACTACATGGTGGAGTTTGAAAAAGCCCAAGACTACCTGTTCGTGCAACAGCAGGGGCCTTGGATTGTAGCTGATCACTATCTATTTGTGCAGAGATGGAGACCCAATTTTGATACATATGATGATGGGGTGAAGAAATTAGCGGTTTGGATTAGGATTCCAGGGGTTCCTTGGGAGTTCTACACACACAAGGATCTTTGGAGGATGAGGAATATGGTGGGCAGGACCTTATGCATTGATGAGAGTTCTCTCAGGCATAGTGGTCTGGATCAGCAAGAGGAAATCACTGATCGAGGTAAGTTTGCCCGTATCTGTGTTGAAGTTGATTTAAGTAAGAGTTTGCTTTCGAAATTTAGAATTGGTCGTAGGCAATTGTTCATAGGATATGAGGTGTTACATCTTATATGTTTTTGCTCTGGGCAGTATGGCCATAGAAAGGATAATTGTATGTTCAATCCGGATAATATGAGGAAACCTGAGGTTGGTACAGGTGAGGAGGGCCAAGTCCCTCAGGATATCCAGGACAATGGTGAGATGAGTAAGAATGAGGGGGTGGAGAGGAGCCAAGAGGAATATGGCTTTGGGAAATGGATGACTATCCAGAGAAATAATAAAATTAGGAAAGGTGCTCAGCAACAGAAAACAAAGCCAGTAAGCCCAGGGAGAGGTAAACAGGAGAGTGGGAATTTTGGTCAGGAAAGTAAGATTGGTGTTTCTGGGTCGAGATTCTCCATGTTAGGTGAGCTGAAGGAGGATGCTAATGCTGGTTTGGATAAGTCAGATGGTTTGAAGCAGGGAGGCTCGGGTACTTATAAAGGAAGTGGTTCAGGGAGTAAAGGCTCAGAGACAAGGAGGAGAAAGGGTAACCCTGGGAGAAATGGGAAGTTGAATTCCCAAGAATCTTCTGTTCCTATTGAGACTATGAGAGTGAATTCGGGGAATCAGGTTATTGGAAATAGTAAGCAGCAGGAGAATAGTATTGGCCAGAGAGAAGCCATACTGATCAAGGCTTCTGGTTTTGAGAAAGGTTCTGTCAGAAGTGGTAAAGGCCAGGGGATCAAGATGGAGGGAGTTAAAGGAACTGGACAAGACTGTATTTTGAAAGATAAACCACCAGACATTATTAGTGGTGGGAGAAAGGCAGATATAATTAGCAAGGATCCTATGATCTTGGATGATATCACCAATGTTGGTGGAGTGCTCAAGCCTAAGGTGTTGGGCTAATTCAGGGGCTGTTTGGCTTTTGGTTCTACTGTTTTTGTTTTTGTTATGATAGTTTGTTCATGGAATTGTCGTGGAGCAGGAAAAAAGGATTTTTCCTCGCTTATTAAGGACATGGTGTATCAAAATAACATTCAGGTGCTGGCTTTGCTGGAAACCAGAGTGAGTGGTAGGAGGGCTGATAATATTATCAGGAGTTTAGGTTTTGATAGTTATTTTAGAAGGGAGGCAACTGGATTTTCTGGTGGAATCTGGTTACTTTGGAATAAAAATGTGACTCAGGTGTCTATTCTATTGGATGAGCACCAGTTTGTTCACTCGAGACTATGCTGGTCTGAAAGTGGCAAGGAAGAGTTGTTCACCTTTGTTTATGGGAGTCCTAGAAGGATGGAGAGGAGAAGCCTTTGGGAGAGTCTTAGAGTTGTTGGGCAGTCTGTGGATACTGATTGGGCAGTTTTGGGGGATTTTAATGCTATCTTGGAAAATAATGAGAAGCTTGGTGGCAGTGAGGTGTGTTGGGGGAGTGTCCAGGAATTTTCCAGCTGTGTGAGTGATTGCAGTCTCTCGGATTCGGGATTCTATGGGCCAAAGTTTACTTGGAAGAGAGGGAAACTTCAAGAGAGGATTGATAGAATGTTAGTTAATGAATCCTGGCTTTTGAATTTTCCAAGTAGATCCATTCATCACCTGATGTTTAATGGTTCAGATCATAGACCAGTCCTGCTTAAGGATGATACTAGAGGGGAGACAGATAGGGGTACCAAACCATTCAGATTTCTTGCAACCTGGTTGACATGTGAAGATTTCAGTTCTGTGGTGGAGTCTTGCTGGGTCAGAATTCTAATTGGGTTGAAGCTAAAGATAAGTTCCATCAGGAAGCTATTCTTTGGCATCAAAATGTATTCAAAGCCTTGCACAGGAAGAAGAAGAAGCTTCAGGGCAGGTTAAAAGGTCTGAATTTAGAGTTGAGTAAGTACCCAAGTGAGACTTTGGAGAGATTGTATAAGGAGTTGTGGCAGGATTTAAACTCAATTTATGTACAGGAGGAGATGACTTAGTTCCAAAGATCTAGATGCAACTGGCTTGCCTTTGGTGACAAGAATACCAAGTTCTTTCACTCTTCCACTATTGCAAGATCTAGGAGGAATAAAATTAAAGCCCTGATGGATGATAATGGGGTTTGGATGGAGGAGCCTGAGGAATTAAAAAATTTAGCTGTGAATTTTTTCAGGAAGCTGTATATGGAGGATTTGCATCCTGGTCTGAATATTATCATTGGGGATTCTTTTCCTGTTATTGACAGTCAGAATTGGAGGAATTTGGGGGCCATTCCAGATGCTGTGGAAATAAGGAGCACTTTTTTTAGCATGAAGCCTTATAAAACTCCTGGCTTGGATGGACTGCAGGTGGTTTTCTTTCAGTCTCAATGGGAAAAAATGGGGGAATCTACAGTCAAATTGATCAAAGAGATCTTTGAAGATCCTAGGAAGGTGGAGAAGATTAATCAAACCCTTATTTGTTTGATTCCTAAAGTAGAAAGGCCTGAGTTGATTAGTCAATTTAGGCCCATTTCTCTGTGCAATGTGATGTATAAGGTGGTCACCAAGATAGTGGCAGGAAGGGTGAGGAATCATTTGTGTGAGCTTATAATGCCTAACCAGTGTAGTTTTGTCAAGGGTAGGCATTCATCTGATAACATCATTATCACACAAGAGATTATTCATTCGATGAGGAGTAAGAAGGGGGCTAAAGGATGGATGGCAGTAAAGGCTGATCTAGAGAAGGCATATGACAGAATAAGTTGGGGTTTTCTTCAAGAGACCTTATTGTTGGCTGGGTTCCCTGAGTCACTTGTTGATCTCATTATGATGTGCGTGTCTACTTCAACAATGAATCTGTTATGGAATGGGGTTCAAACAGAGGATTTTAAACCCATGAGAGGAATTAGGCAAGGAGACCCCTTATCTCCTTACCTATTTGTGTTGTGTATTGAAAGGTTGGGGCATATGATTCAGGATGCTGTTAACCAGAAATCTTGGAGGCCAGTGAGGCTGGGTAGGAAAGGCCCAAATATTTCTCATCTGTTTTTCGCGGATGACCTCCTTCTGTTTATGGAGGCTGCAACTGATCAAGCTGAAATGGCGACCAGAATTCTAGGCCAATTTTGCTTGGCTTCGGGTCAAAAAGTTAGTGATGGGAAGACCAAAGTGTTCTTTTCGAAAAATGTGAATCATATCAGAAGGAATGAGCTATGTCAGATATTAAATTTCTCTTCTACTGCTGACTTGGGTAAGTATTTGGGTGTGCCACTTTTGCATAAGAGAGTGAATAAGATTACTTTTAGGCATATTTTGGAGAAGACTAATAGCAAGCTCAATGCTTGGAAGCAAAGATCTTTATCTTTAGCAGGAAGAGTAATTTTAACTAAATTTGTTTTGGAGGCCCTTCCTACTTACACCATGCAGACATCTCTTATCCCGGTGGGTAATTGTGATCTTATTGAGAGAAAAATGAGGAGCTTTGTGTGGGGTTCTGACAGAAATGTAAAGAAGGTACATGCTTTGCCTTGGAACACTGTGTGTAAACCTAAGAGAGATGGTGGCTTGGGTATCAGAAGCCTGAGGCATATGAATAAGGCCTGCATAATGAAGGCAGCTCATGGGCTCCTTACAAATAGGGACCAGCTTTGGGCTAAAGTTCTAAGAAGCAAGTATAAGGTGGATGAATGCTTAATTCCTAATATTGTTAAGAAATCAGACTCTTCGAATCTTTGGCAGGGGATTACTCGAGTTTGGCCACAAATTCTTGATGGTTCCAGGGTGATGATTGGTAATGGGAAGGGTATCTCATTATGGAATGACAAATGGCTACCTATTGGTCCCCTTAAAGAGCATATATCCCAGGATATTCCTATTGAGTCTCTGGAAGATGAGGTGATGCATATGGTGAGGGATGATGGTGAATGGAATTGGCTGAATTTTAGTCATTTAATTTCAGTAGATGCCTTAAGCCATGTAGCAGGAACTTGTCCTCCAAGTTTATTGAATGGGGAGGATAGGGTGATTTGGGACTTATCCCATGATGGAAGGTTTTCCATAAAATCTGCATTTGGCAACTGCTGTCCAGATTCAAACATATATGGAGATATTCAGTGGAACACTATTTGGGACTGGGGAGGGCCACCCAAAATTAAAACCTTTTTGTGGTTGGCTCTTGGGGAGAAGCTGCTCACGAATCAGAGAAGGAAGCAAAGACATATGTCTGATTCTGAAATCTGTCCTAGGTGCTGTCTGGCTTCTGAAAGCTGTATCCATGTCCTAAGGGACTGTAATTGGGCTCGATCTGTTTGGAAAGTCTTTATTGGCCCTGATAATTGGGATAGATTTTGTGAAATGTCACTAATTGATTGGATCCAGACTAATCTTCTTCCCAAAAGGAATCTCTTGGGTGGGGATAGGGGCTGTATCCTGTTTGGTTTTGTTTGCTGGTCACTTTGGAAAAATAGGAATTGCCTGGTTTTTGAGAATCAGGTTTCGAGTGTGGAGGATTTGGCTAGGAGTTCCTGCACTTTCTTGTCCAATTTTTTGGAAGCGAATGTAATGTATAACAGGGCAGGGATAGTGAGAAGTCAGAAAGCTGAAGTGTTGGTTCACTGGTCTCCTCCTCAGCCAGGCTGGATCAAGGTGAACATTGATGGCTCAGCTAGGAGGAATAATAGTCAGAGTGGTTGTGGAGGGGTGTTGAGAGATGAGACAGGCCGGTGGATTATGGGCTTTGTCAAGAATTTGGGTAGAGGAAGTTCAACCAAAGCTGAGGTGTGGGGTCTTTATTCGGGCTTGCTTTTAGCTTGGAAGAAAGGCTATAGAAAGGTGATGCTTGAAGGAGACTCCCAGGTGGCTGTTCAACTTGTTAAGGAGGGATGTGCTCCTAGCCATCCTCTGGTGTTTTTGATTCAAAGAATTATAGATTTACTAAAGTTAGATTGGCAAGTGACTGTAACTCATGTTTATAGGGAAGCGAATAGTGTGGCTGATTTTTTGGCTGGGTTAGCTTATGAATACAGTTGGGATACCTTTACTTTTGTTGTCCCCCCTGAGGGGTGTATAGAGTTACTGGGTAGAGACCTAAGGGGTGTTGTCTGGCCTAGAGTGGTCAGAGTGATGTAGTTTTTGTTTTGTTTTTAGTTTCTGTTGATATTCAAAAAAAAAAGTAATATAGGAAATGAATCAGCAACTTCATTCTACCTTCTTAATTATATTCAATCATTGTCAAATTCACAGAACATTTTCATATTTAACTGATATTCTGAAGATATGCAGTTATAACTTATGACAGATCCACAAAAACCTGCTTCATTGCACACAGACATTTTACTAGTATGTATACTATTGATATACCTGTTTCCGCATCCTTGATCTCTTAGCCGATTTCCTATTCGACTGTCTTTTTCTTTCTCTCCGTGTTTCTTCCTCTTCCTGTCAAAAGAAATGCAGCTCAGTAGGAAATACTAGTAAACATGGCCCCATGGGTAACATAAAAACTGAGCAACCTTCAGAAGGGATTTACTTTCTGAAAAGTATTCAAACAGATAACCTCATTTTCAATGCAGTATACAACTCTAGCTAGAACGCTAATTATAAAATGGTGGTAGCCTTTCATATGAAAGGCTCATAATTGAAAAGAATTGTGGAGAGGAAAAAAGCAAATGCAAAATAAAACATCAGAGAAATTTTAGATAAGTTGAAGATGTAACTTCTTCCAAGATCAGTTACAATGCAAGAAGAAAATATAAGAGTGTTGGCATGGAATGAATCATGTAGATTTGATGATAGGACTAGCTAGATGGCGCAATTGTAGTTGTCAACTGAATTAAGTATATTTAACAAAATTAAAGATGGAAAATCAATCAGTTAAATCTCAACCCATATAATGAGTCTGAGGAGCACCTCATGAGTGCAATTCCAAACCAGTGTTGAATATCAATGTTAGAGATGTAGAATCATTCACTTCACCTAACAACTAATGTTTTCAGGAGGATTGGTCCTCAACATGATATGTGACCAACTGGTCAGGATTTTGATCCTTGCCACCCCATTCCTCTAAATAAAGTTGAGTTTCAGCACAAGATAAACTGAGCATATGCATTCTTCACGCTTCAAAATGAACATACTCTTGTGCAGACAGAGATATAAAATTGTTCATGTGTTGATTGACAATCAACATTACATTCCCTTTTTGACACTACAGTTATATGTTCTTCCATGATAATTATAAATGGCCATGTAGAAGAGATTTTACCTTAAGGAATTTATATGATATGTCTATAATATAAAAAGGAGGAGCTAGTCAATATGATCATGTCTTCCATTTGGTTACTTTCTTAATATATTTCAACATTGAATGTGCAGTTGATTACCAGCATTAAATGCTTTAAATTTAAAATACAAAAGTCCAAAAGCACAACTACATCATTAAACCTTTTATATATACATATATATGTTCAGCATACTAAATCAAAAGGGATTTAGTTTTACATGCTATACTAGTAAATTGATTGTTCGTGAATTTCAACGAATTTACCAATAAAAATTAATCAAACATGGTAGGAAAACCCATAAAGTTTATAGTACCAGCTTTGCAAGTTTAGCATTTGTGCCAGATACGTTGAGGCCTGCCCCCAAGTTCTCATTCGGTTCAGTTGAATTTGCTGCAAAGTGATCAGATGGAAGATTGTTAGTTACTAGTCTCCTGCTGCGCACCTTTCTCAGATCTCAGATCATAAAAGATGAATTTTCATCATTCAGATAACCAAAAGATAAATCAATGACTTTAAAATATACCATTTCCAAGCATCATATTACGCTGCTGCTGCTTATTTGAAGGAAAATCCTGCAACAGAAAGGATATCATTAGACTTTCTAGACTAAGATTCTAAGCATAATTTCTAACATCCTGAACTATAGAGAAGAATAACTAGCATATCTTAATGCCTTAAAATAAAAATTTACTAGACCAACTTACATTGTTATCCCCATGGCCAGCATCTGGTGATCCCTTACTTCCACTTGCAGCACTGTGCACAAATAATTTTTTATTAGGTTTAGAAAAATGTGATCAAGATGTTCACCAGAAGAACAAAATGTACCTCCATGAAACTTCATCCCTGTCGTTTTCTGGTATTGAAAATCTGTTTCCATTTTCTTTTGATTCCTTAGTTCTTAAACTTTTAGATTGCAAGTTTCTAGCACATCTTTTTTTCGAAACCTGGTTTTTCTCACCAAAAGTTCTATGTACTATTTCTGAAAAAGCCAATGCAGCATCCTGAACAAAATGCAAAAAGCAGTTGTATCATATCTATTAATGAATATACAAACTCATGTACTTATTCATCATGGAAGTTGCACTATGAGGAAGAAACGTAGATTGAATCCATTAGTAATTACTAACCCCATCCCAAAAAGAATATTAACATTCTATTAAATCTAAACCAACTGGAAACTTGCATTGCATTGAAATTATGGTTAAAGAAAAGGGCCGACCCAGTTCAATACCCACGCGTGAGTGTCTGGGGAAGGGAATCGAGTCAAGCCTTACCCCGCTTTTTGCGGAGAGGCCGATTCGAAGCCGGGACCTTGAACATCACGGTAAGCATGCTTACCACTGAGTCAAGCCGGCCCTTCAAATTATGGTTAAAGAAAGAACTATGATTAAATTTATGGAAAGACTTAGGACTACCCCAGCTATGGTAGGTTTATTGGAGAGCCCTCTGGGGTCATGCAGAGCATCATCACATTGAAGTAGTGTGCCGTTTGCCTAGACCAAACAACAAAAGAATGTGAAAATGAAGCCCTTTATCATAGTCAAAAAAAGCAACCTGCTATAAGATACAATGATATGTATATCACTACCTGATTTGGCCACATGTATTGACACAAGTAAGAACCAGCTGCATGTGGATTTAAAAAGGGGGTTGAAGTAGACCCAGGATTGTAATATCCCTATTTAAAAAAGAAGTATAGAGTTAGTTTTTTCTGTATGTATGAGAAACACAAGTATACATGACCAAGGTACCAACACAAATTGGTTCTAACCAGAAAACCTTTTATACCTGCATAGAAGTAGCCCAATGTGGTGCCAAAGGTTTGTTTATAGTTTCCTGTTAGAAAAGAAAAAGACAAAATTGAAATAAACTAGAGAATATCAGCTATAAGCAGATTGCAGTCAGAGAAAATAAGTTAAGATCGCCATAAAATAGTGACTAACATCTTTAGGCACCATAAATTTGTACACTCTTTTAAACGTATTGGATTCTTCTGTCCCCATCAAGCTCAAGAAACTTGTGAGTTCAGCAGCTTCCTAAATGAATAACTGCTTCAAAATCAAATAACAAGAGAATGAGAATGCAGTAAAGAACGAGGTCAGGTTCATTTAAACATGTGACTTAGGTCGTTCTAAAGAGAAATATAAACAATATTATAGAGCAATCCTTTACTTTTCCCTTCGATTTCTAGCAGAAGGATAATTGTCAAAGTATAGACTAGCATGAAAGTTGCATTAAAGTTCATCAATTACTTCACCAAACTCACCCACATTAGCATTACTAGATAATGGTTGATCAAGTTCGATAAATTCAAACTTTGAAGAAACAATGAGATTAAATAGATATAGCCAAAAAAATTAAAGTGAATTATTTACATTCAATTAATACTAAATTACAGAACCAGAACAGTGGTAAAGTTGTTCCTTTGTTCCTTTGTAATTGAAATGTCACTGGTTCGAATTCGGGAAATAATTTCTTTGGAATTATGCAAGGGTAAGACTGCGTACAAGGATTACGCTCACCCTACCCTCGCTGGTCAGGGTTTAACGGGGAATAGTTTTTTTTTAATTAATACAAAATTACAAATCTTCTTCTCTTCCTTGCCCCCATATTTTTTTTCTTCCTTTCAATTTAGTCTTGATAGACATAAAAAAGTTTAAGGTGAACCCTCTTTTCAGTTATAATGAATCCTCCATCAAAATAAATAAATAAATTTCATGTAAATTATAAGCCTACCCCAATTGATTTTTTTTCCAAAATAATAAAAGAAAAAGGTACACAGAATGAGTATTACATTGTCAGAAATTTTCCAAAAAAAAAAAAAGCACACGCATATACAGAAGATGGGTAGATAGGACCAATATAAATGAATATGTTTGAATTGCTGAAGCATAAAAAAAATTATATTAATAATAATAATAATAAGGTAAAACGAAAAAAAATATATATATTTGAAGCGAATGGCAATTGAAAAGGTGAAGAAAGGGTTCAAATTTACAAGAACTGAAAGAGTACGGAAATTGAAGTTAACGAAACAGATAGAGAGAGAGAGAGAAAAAGGGTAAAAAACAGAGAGAAGACGAAAGGGAAGGAAGAGAAACCTGTGTGGCGCGAAAGACTGATAAGTCTAAGCGATTCGTAAATTTATAACTATGTTTGTGTTTGTGTTTGCGTGTTTTCTACTCATGAAAAAAGAAAAGAAAAGAAAACACCGTTTCATTAGTTTTATTGTTCTTAATTATATATTTTGTACATATCTCAATTATATCGGGTTATTATTTATTAATTAGATTCAAATCCTTCTTCAAGATAGAAAGTTATATATATTTGGTTTAAATCTTGAATCTTTAACGCTCACTAGTAATATGCGCCATTCACGGCTCATTTATTATTATTAGTAATTCGTAGGTTTTTATTAATAATTATGTTGTATATCATAAGGATATAATTAATCTATATAATTATCTTGTTGTATAAGTTATCATAAGAATATAGAATGTTATAAAAATTCGTTTTGCGTGAAATTCAAAAAAAAAAAATTGCACGACCCTGTTGTGTGTGTAAATTTTTTGAATTTAAATGATAGATGATAAACCCATAATTATCTTGTGAATAGAAAAGGCTTTATTGGCGGACCCGAAATTTACTTTGATGATCTCTACGCCTTGAAGATTAGTCTTCTGGGGATACTTTGAGGAAATTCAAAAAAAAATTAAATTAAATTATGAATAAATATGTATAATTAATTTAAATTTATTTACTTTTTAAAATTTAAAAACCAACAATAATATATATTTTTATTTGATAAAAAATGATAAATTAAATTACTTTCAATAGCCATTCTAATTTAATATATAAAGATATATTGCTTATTATATAGAATAAATGTTAAAACTTTTAACAAAAAAATTAAGTATAAACAACTTTTTTTTAATACAAATAAAAAATAACACATAATTTAATACCAAAAATCATGGTTTAGTATATACAACTTCTGACTTGTGAGAGTAATGGTTCGGTACAACTTCTTTACGAGAAGATTTTTTTGTGAGAGTAAAATAGAAAAAAGAGGGACGGAGGGAGAAAAAATCAAAAAGAAAAGGGTATAAATGGAAGAAAATTTTCTATTTATAGAAAAAGGACCGCTGAATAAATGATGGGCCTGGAGCATGTTAAATTTTTTCGTATTTACGGGTGCTAAACGAGTTAGGGGCCTTTGACTCGGCTCGTGAAGGCGTGAATTTACATGTTTAAAATTGGTTGTTGGCACCAGTGTTTAAAAAATCGGCCCGATCATCGACCCGGCCGAGGTCAGGGGTCACGGGTTCAACCAGGGGGTCACGGGGTGACTACACTGACCCAGTTTTATATATTAAAAAAATAAATATATATATATATATATATGAAAATATTAAAAAATAAACCACCAATCATCAAAGATTCAAAATATACTTAACATAATTCACCAATTACAACCACAAGTTAATGGGGTCACTACGCTGACCCGGTTCTGCTTCATTTTGAGAAGGTCCCTAACAAAGGAAAATTTAAAGAAAGTAAGAATGAGTTTTTGTTTTCCATCGACAACCATAAGGATTTCATTTGAATGGGTAAGTTTTTACGTTTTCTAGAAGATTCACGGCAGCGAGGAGAAGATTGAAGACGTCTACGTCGTTGGGAGAGAAGAGAACGATAAGATTTAGGTTTGCAAGCATTTTTTAATTTTTTTAATAAAACAACGTTGTTTCACGTAATTTTTCTTTAAAAAAAATGCAATGACCCCCTTCGACCCCTCTGACTCGGGAGTCACTGAAACCCGGCTGGGTTTTGGGGGTCAAAGGAGTCAATGTGCATATAGGGTCCAACTTGTGACTCCAACCCTCGGAGAGGAGGGGTCGGGTTGACCCGGGGGGCGGGGTGGGGTTTTAAAACACTGGTTGGCACCACGCTTGAACTTGTATAAAAGCCCGTTTAATAAAAAAGCTTTAGGCTCCAATTCAAAAGCTCGGCCTTAGAGCCTCTCAAGTTGGCCTAGTATTTATTTATATTTTTTATTCTACTTGTAATAGCCTCTCTTTCTCCTCAATCCATTTCACCCCATTTTATTGGTTAAATAGAGTTTTTGAATGATTTTATTCTCTATTATATTGTTTGGGTATACATTAAATTTATGATATTTATAGAACTACTAGTGTTATTGATTGTTTATTATATAGGCTGTATTACTTTTGCATTTTTGCAAGCAACCTTATTTTAAGGTTCGGCCTCTAATATTCAGAACTTTCTATTTTATTAAAAATAAATATTTCGAAAATAAAATTTAAAGCAATACTTTAATATTTTTAAAAGACGATAGTTGATTTCTTTTGTAATTTCTCAATCCTTTCTTTTTTTGGTAATCATTTGTCAATCCTTTCTAATTTATTCTTTTTGACCGTTTCCTAAAATACTTTTTATTACATATTTAAGTTATAATCGTATTATCACTTTTATACTTATCATTTTTAGTAGTAATATGATAATAATTTTCAAATAACACTTAATTTTTTTACTTTGCAATATTCACTGTATATTTTCTTAAAATATTTGTTTATTAAATATTCAAGTCAAACTTGTTAGGCTTGTAAACTCAAAAGTCAAATCACTACAAGAAAATCAATTTTTCACATCAGTTTTAAAGAATAAAAATACATTAGCTTCCAGTATTGGTGAGTTAAACCAACCCTTGAAGTGGAACGAATGAATTTTTGTGGATTTGTTTGTGTGAAGGAGGTTGAAGGATAATATAGAATAACACTAGTAATTCCATAAATATACATAAATTCAATATATATCTAAATAGCATAATTCAGTTAAACTAACCATTGCACATTTTTTATCCAAACCAAAAGTCAAATCACTGCACATTTTTTAATGGGATAGGTTGTTCTATTTTTTTTTTTTGCCTATCTTTATTTATTATTATTAAATTAGAATGTCAATTGCTTCCATCATTTTTCTCTTCTATTAGATTTTAATATCATAATATCGGAGAATTATAATAAAAAATAAGTAAATAAAATAACAGATAAAATAACTATACAAAATATCTTAAAAAACAAAATAATAATAACCTATCCCTTTTCTAATTGTCAAAAAAGTGCTCCATGTCATTATTTTCTCTCTCTCACACACACACATTTCCTTTCTTATGTAACGCTTATATACCTCACTTCATTCTCATTTCTCTCATACCACTTTACCTTTTCGGCCGCACCATTTTATTCTCTTTTAAACGAAAACAGTTCTCTATCTCCCTCCACCATCCGTTCACTTCTCCATCCTTCCTCTGCCACCGTTTCCTTTGAACTATAGATGGAACTTAGGTATGCCTAACTTTTCTCTCTGGCTAATTTCTCATATATTCTTTATTCTTTTTCTAAACAGAACTACAATCTCATCACTCATCAAATTTTAGGTATGTGGTTGTTAGATTCCATTTTAGGGTTCTTTCTTTAGATTTTCTCACCTTCTATGTGATCTTATTTTTCCCCCATATTTTAGGGTTTTTTTTTAGATTTTAACATTTTCTAATCTCTTGTTCTTTTAAGATTTGACCGAATATACCTTTGTTGTTCGATTCTCGTCTATGGTTTGTGTTGACAATCGAATTTGTGATTTCCTACATGTAAGCATTTACAAAATGGATTTTATTCACACTAAAATTGATAGATTATTGATATTTGCAATCTTTTGTTGATTTTGCAGAATAACCGATAAGAGACTTTCCTATCTTGCAATTCTATCGGGATGGAACACTTATACCAGGCTAGCTTGTCCATCTTGCAACTTTGACTCTACTTCTTTTCGTCTGTCATTTAGTTAGAACATCACATCGTAGTGAGGCATTAGTTAAAACATTAGATTATGTAAAAATTTATCTAAGATATATACTTAAAAATTAAATTATCATTTTAAACATTTATTCAGTTACTGCTACATTAACGCATCAAAAGCTGCATCCATGATTCGCGATCATGAAGGCAGGTTCAAACTTGTTATGACAAAAGCTAATATGCATGGAAATGATGCCCTTTATTTTCTAAATATAATTCTTGAAAAGAACATTCATGTAATTTGTAAGCTTTAGTTCAGAGCTTTTAGTGAAATTATGATTTTCTCCAAGATCTTTAGTCTCACTTAATGCACACACACCCAAACTTGTTTCTATGATGTGCAGTCATCCACTTTGGAGGACTTAATCATGGAAATCAAAGAGCATTAGCACCTAGTGAGGTGTTAGGAGAGGTTCATTCATCCACCTTAATTTAACTTTTGACAAACATATGAATGCACAAAAAGAAACTAAAATACATTAATATTGAATTAGTAACTACCTTATATAATTGATATAGTGTTCAACAAAAGAAAAGAAAAGGGAAGAGAGAAAAAAACACCAGTACTATTCTCTCCTAACACACTTAAGGCTTTTGTAAACTTCAAAGCTCATTAGTCCAAATACTGAAAGGTCTTTCCTCAACAATCTAACTGTAGCAGTTGTTGTTGTTGATGTGAATGGGCTAAGCTACATGAACCTCAATTTGTAATTATTGTGTTCTTTTTTCTTTTAACCTTTTGTGTGCTCATCGATGAGCCTAGCATTTCGAGGTCATTAACTTTTATTTTCTCTTTTATTTTTATTTTTTTGGTGCAAGAACCTGACATTGTGTGGTTAATTAATAATTGTTATACACTTAAATGCAAGTACTACTGTGAAAATCCCTCGGGCTTATTTTCATTTTTATCTATTTTAAGATCCATCGTCATGTTTAGAATGCGTAGGCCTTGTAATTTATTTAGAGTTTTATGAATAGATAAGTCTTAGATATACATGTTTGTTCTTGATATGCCTTGATCTCTTTGTACCGCATACCTTTGCATTTGTAGTTTCTTTGTCTGTTGAAGGGTACACTTCTTGCCTTAAATATTTGAGATCGTTAGAATAAATTGGTTCCTCAAGGAAATAAAATGATCTTGCTGCTAAAGCTATCTGATTACTATGATTAAATCTTCCAGAGTGGATAATTACACATGATAGAAACAAGTATATATATATATATATATATATATATATATATATATGGGAAAAGTATTTCTACAACCACTTTAGATAAGGTTATCTACAGCTACCCTTTTTAACAAAGTATGACCGGTCATACTTAGTTAAAACATTAAAGCTGTTTTTTTTTTCTTTCCTCACACACTATCGGCTGACGTGGCGGAGAGAGGAAATGCAATTTTAAAGTATGATCGGTCATACTTAGTTAAAATGGGGTAGCTGTAGACAACCTTATCTAAAGTGACTGCAGAAATATTTTCCCCTATATATATATTAAATAAGGCTAAAAATCTTGGATAAAATTATAAGTTCATTAAAAGATCTGAACCAAAGCTTACATATTACATGAATGTTCTTTTCAAGAATACATTCAGAAAAAAAAAAGGCTTTATCTAGGCACATTACTTTTGTCACGATGAGTTTGAACCTGCCTTCATTATCACGAATCATAGATGTAGCTTCTGATGCGTTACATGTAGTAGTAACTGAATAAAGGTACAAAATGAAAATTTCATTTTTAAATATATATCTTACATAATTTTTAACATGATGTAATGTTTTCACTAATGCACCACTGTATGTAAAGAAAAAATTATGGAGGGGCTCTATTCATGAAGATACTGCACATTCATACATAATGAAGGTCATCGGGAAGAAGTAAAAAAAAAATAGACTAAGATTATTTGGACAAAACTATGATTGGAGCAAAAGTCGTGAAGAAAGTATCAAGAATCCTCTATTGGCAATCAAGGAAACTGAATGGTCTTGATATATTGATTACAGATTAGACAACATGACTCAGGTATAATAACATTTCATATTTAGATACTTTTTAAATCTTAATACTAGGGTTAAATAAGTTTTCATGTTTTATTTTACATGAGATATATAAAAAAGATGCTCAAAATAGAACCAACCTTACAACACACCACCCTGGCGATTCAAAAAGCCTCGAGAAAGGAGTGTAGGGATAGTAAGTATTTAAAATCATGTTATAACAATTGTCATTCCACTATTTTGTGTTGTTGACATTTGAAAACATTTCCAATGCAATAAAACTGGACAACGAGTGAGTAGGGCTAGTTTATACACCCATACTTATAAGAAGAGTGATGGAACTTACATAAATGATGAAGCTAGAGCTATTTGTGTAAGTATCTTATTTGATTTGTTCTTTGTTCAAGCCACATAACTCTCTTTTGGAAATTGAATTATATGGATGATATCTGGTGCCCAAGTATCTAAAGATTGTTATCTATCTTTCTATTTTGGTTATATATAAAGATTTTATTTAAAAATGTGGAAGCCTTTGCTAGCTGATTAAATATGAATTTCGTTAAGGTTGATTGGTGGATCATCAAGATTTAATATAACTATAATGTTAAACCTATGTTTTAGTTTAGGAACTTGCAATATAAATTTCTTAAAAGAGGGATTCTTTACCATTAAGGTCAAATATAGTGTACTTCAACAAAATTGAATGTAGAAAGGAAAACAAGATGAGTAGAAATTATAAGTCTCCCAGATATTGTTCGAAAATAGAAACATTTTTTTGTTCAGTTGGTTAATTTTCCTTGATTATTGTCATATGCTGCTTTAATCTTTAAATTACACATGAAATTGTTGTATTGTTGATC
>JAVKPL010011859.1:0-54526 GCA_032173675.1 Gastrolobium villosum | reverse complement strand
GCTGGCATTTCTGTTGGCTTCCCTGTTTTCAAATGTTAAGACAGCAACAGGTTTGATGATAGCTGCCTCTATGTTGTCCGTAATAATAGCCACCTTTTCTTTCTCGAATCTGATTACTTACGTGTTTTTTTGTTTTTGTTTTTGTTTATTACAGTAGTTGCATATATAGGTGTGTTTGGATCTGGGCTATTAGCTGGCTTTCTTTTCCAATTTTTTGTTCAAGATACATCGTTTCCAAGTAAGTCAAATGACTAAGAAATGATAACCATCATATTGTTTTCCATATATGATTTGATGTGATTATTTTAAAGTACTATTACACAATTAGATAGTTTTCTGCATCGATAGAATTGTTGTTGATGCTAATAACTATTGCAATAGTCAATAGAATAATTGTTTCTGTTCTCAATAAATTTTTGCACATAGGAGAGTCACTTGGTACTTTATTAGCAAAGTGGTGTTTCTCTGAATTGATACATAAGGATTAATGACATGAGTTGGCATTTAACGTTGCATCAATAATTGAAGGGAATTCTGGTGTATCACTATCAAATTCAGCAATTATTTGATTCTCTCTACTAACTGAAGAACGTACTAATATGATCATTGTGATTAGAATTTATATCTACTTAGATTTCATTTCAGTAATCTTTATGTTTCATGTGCCAACATTTTGCACTTTCTAACCTTTTTCTTTCGGCCTTTTGTTTGCCTATGAAATTTCATTAGGAGGGTGGATCATTGTTATGGAGTTGTATCCTGGGTTTGCTTTATATCGTGGGTTATATGAGTTTTCACAATCTTCATTCAATGGGGATGCTTTGGGGACTAATGGAATGCGGTGGAAAGATCTAAGTAATAGCACAAATGGCATGAAAGATGTCTTAATTATCATGTTCGTGGAGTGGGTATTGGTGCTTTTTTTCGCATATTACATGGATCAAGTTTTGTCATCAGGAAGTGGGAAAAGTCCTCTCTTTTTCTTGAAAGGATTTCAGAAAAAGCCTAGTTCATCTTTTAGGAAGCCTAGTATCCAAAGGCAGGGATCTAAAGTTTTTGTTCAGATGGAGAAACCAGACGTCAATCAAGAGGTGAATTTTTATTGCATTGAATACATGTACTCATTATTATCTATCCGTCTACTGGTTTTAAAAATTAATGTCCATCAATAGGTTGATTTCACCGACTAATTTTAGAAAACGATGTAATGATGCTGCCTCAGTAAGGAATGGTAGTGTGATAGAGAATGCTTGAATAACTTGGAACATTTAGGTGACATTTTAATTAGGAATGGATTTCAATTGACAAACAAAAAACTTTCTTAAGTCACAATCTTTTATTCTAAAACACTATGTATTGTTTCTAGGGAAAGAATGCATGATGAAGGTAAACTAAAGTCAGACTTTCTTAGTTTGTACATGTAGCATAAATCTAAACTGTATATTTTTTCTGGAAGACCTCTTATGTTGCAAGGTTTTTTTTTGCAAATGTTGTTGTACTTTACGGCGAGTCTTAGTTGCACGTATGATGTATTACTTTTTTCTTCTTTTTCTCTTCAGAGAGAGAAGGTGGAGCAGCTGCTACTTGAACCAACTATTAATCATGCAATTGTATGTGACAACCTGCAAAAGGTCTATCCGGGGAGGGATGGTAACCCAGAGAAATTTGCAGTGAAAGGGTTGTCCCTTGCTTTGCCTCAAGGGGAATGCTTTGGTATGCTTGGTCCCAATGGTGCTGGGAAGACTTCTTTTATCAACATGGTCAGTGAAAATTGATTTTAATCAGCAATATATATTTTTGGAAAATTCCTTGCATTTCTTCCCCACCCCTTCCTTTCCCCTAACAAAAATATAAGTAGGATCTGAAGTATCCATTCAGTTGCTCGCTCTCACATAAGAGGAAATAATGATTTCTAAAATTCCTTTAAAAGGATATCTTACTTTTATCAATGAAAATTTGCAATTTGTTAATGCTTATTATAGATGTATGAATTTAAGTAGTATGGACCTCTGATTGATTTACTTCACCGCGTTATGAAATTCTCTTAGAATTCCATGAAAATCTTGTGTTTTCTTTGACCGGTTTTATTCTCAATTCATAAACCTTACCAGCTTGTATATATATGGTTACAGATGATTGGTCTCACAAAGCCAACCTCTGGTACAGCATATGTTCAAGGTGTTGACATAAGAACTGATATGGATGGAATATATACTAGCATGGGTGTATGCCCACAGCATGAGTAAGCTGGAATTTCCTCCAATTTTTATGTTTTTTTCTATCTAATGTTAAATTCAAAAAACAGAAATTTTATATGTTTTTTTTCTTTTATTATTTTAGCTTGCTGTGGGAAACCCTAACAGGAAGAGAGCACCTTCTCTTTTATGGCAGACTTAAAAATCTTAAGGGTTCAGCCTTAACACAAGTAAGTTAATTTGAGATTATAGCTGGAGAGAAGGTTTGGACCTGGAAAGTCTTGCATATTAGTGGCATCAATCAGAAAAATAGATCAGTAGCCAATCTTATACCTAATGTTTCTCCAATTGTTACTCTTTAGTGACAAATGCATTGGACAGTTGAAACTTTGACAATTACTATTTTAAAAAAGAAATTAGCATTGAACTATGTCTATGTCATTGTTAAAGGAAAATAAACAGCCTTTCCATGTCATAGAACATGATTATTCTCTTTCCCCGCTTAATTATTTATGGCATATTCTTCTGTTAAGAGGGTATGGATCTTTAGATGACAATGTAGATACAAATTGAACAACTTTCTCTCTAGCATTTACTTAGCAGACAGGAAAAGATTTTAGCAAAATTTAGCTCCCAATCTATTGCTGCAGGCAGTGGAAGAATCTTTGAAAAGTGTAAACCTTTTTCATGGAGGAGTTCCTGATAAACAAACTGGAAAATACAGTGGAGGAATGAAGAGGAGGCTTAGTGTTGCTATTTCATTGATTGGAGATCCTCGAGTATGTTTTCTTCTCAAATCTATTTTTTTTTTTAAATTTCCTTATAGTTCATGTTATGTTTTCTTATTCTGTATAAATAACCAATTCAACCCAAAAGTTCAAAAGTTTAAGGTGTTGAGTGAGGGTCTATTTAGTGGTTTATATTATTCTATAACATATCTTCTCATGCAAGAGCCATTTGGGCTTGGAGCGTTGATAATGTACAGACCCAATTTTTCATTTTACCTTTGTTTATTTAATTCCACTAGAAAGTGGGGAGGGGGAGGGGGAGGATCGAACTTGTGACCTCGTGGTCATTGAAGCTCTGATACCATGTAAAGGGTGAGAGTCTTTTTAATGGTTTATATCTTTCTCTAACATTCTGCAAGCGCTAAATTTTTGTAAGGTTGTTTATATGGATGAGCCAAGTACTGGATTAGACCCTGCATCAAGAAACAACTTATGGAATGTTGTTAAGCGTGCAAAACAAGATCGTGCAATCATTCTCACCAGTACTCTCTCATTCTCTCCTATTGTTTTTGAAGCACATGTACATGTTATTGAATTAATTTATGAGTAAAGTATCTTTTGGGTCCTTAACAAAAATCATAGGGCTCATTTTAATCCCTTAGAAAAAAAGGTCATCTTGTGGTCCCTCTGAAATTCAAAATAGACCTAATTAGTCGAAATCGCGGTTCCTTTGAAATTCAAAAAAGACTTACGTTAGTACTCATAAGGACTAACAGGTCTATTTTGAATTTCAGAAGGACTACAAATCGGTTTTTTTTTCTAAGAGATTAAATTGGGTCCTATAATTTTTGTTGAGGACCCAAAAGGTACTTTACTCTTAATTTATTATATCCATTATCTGCTTGGTGTATATGATTTAAATATATCAGCTGGTTTATTTATTTGGTTTTGTTACAGCATGGATGTGTGGATGTGTTCTCTCTGTTTCTCTAGCTCTCTATATACGGATTGATAACTCTTATTTGCAATACACTTTTCAGCACATTCAATGGAAGAGGCAGAAGTCCTATGTGATCGATTAGGAATATTTGCAGATGGTAGCATGCAGTGCATCGGAAATCCAAAGGAGGTAACATTACTTAAATGACATGCTTTGTCAAAATCATTTGCAAAATAAAGCTTTTCACGGGTTTGGGTTGCCTATCCTTATTAAGCCCAACTTATAATTTAGGTCAACATAATTAATGGGCTAAGCCTATAAATTGTAGAAGATCTTTTAGGCTTTTACTTTCATTCTTTGTTATATATGGTTCATATTCCTAGAATGGAACTTCAGAATCCTCACTGGTTATTCAGCTTGTACTTTCTATATTCGTTTATTTACTACCAAGTGATTTTTGTATACTTTTTGTTGGTTTATCATAGCTGAAAGCCAGATATGGAGGAACTTATGTGTTCACGATTACAACATCTATGGATCATGAAAAGCATGTGGAGAACTTGGTGCAACAGCTCTCCTCAAATGCTAACAAGATATACCATATCTCTGGTACGCAAAAGTTTGAGCTGCCAAAAGAAGAGGTTAAAATAGCCAATGTATTCCTAGCTGTTGAAACTGCAAAGAGAAACTTCACGGTTTCTGCATGGGGTTTAGCTGATACCACATTGGAAGATGTCTTCATTAAGGTTGCACGTGGGGCTCAGGCATTTGACACCTTGTCATAAATAATTTCATACACATTATATTGCTAGTCTACATATACTATACAGGTTGAATTAATATTATTACGTGTAGCATCACGAGTTTGTATATAGTCATATTTTTTTGTAGTTTACTTTGTAATATTCTTTTTACAACCCCCTTTCCTACCAAAATAAAACAAAACAAGATCTTAGATTCTTTGTTGTAAGAAATTAGCAGACACTTAAAACTTTAGCGAAAAATGGAAGTGTTCTGCGTGATTTTCTTATTCTGGATTTGGTTTGATAATGATATCAAGTATTGATAACAGATCATTGTGGCTGATCAACATTGATATTTTGAGTGACTTAAAAGAAAGTGGATTAATAGGTATACAACTAGGAATACATGTTTAGTGATTTTCGATACCCTATTGGTTCTAATATAGGTATACACTTATATGTACAAAATTTAATAACCTGTTTTGTCGTAGTGATAGAAATGTTTAGTCGGTGATTGATAATTTATTGTTGGATCTATATGCTTTCTCTCAGGCATCTATGAGAGAGATACCTTACAGATCAGCGGATCACTGTGCACTATAGTAACAACATAGCCAAATGGTGGGGTGTCTGCACAATGACAACTAAGAGAGAGGGTTTAGAATGTGTGTACCTTATTGGCTTAACCCTTTATTTATAGATGGATTACCTGGCAGGAGTGTATTTTTGGGTTTTTTAAGAATATTGGGGCCGAAGTCTAACTGCTTAGCTGTCAGGATAGGATCATAATTAATTTGCTTGACTTTCCTTTTGTGTTGTCCTTTATTGAACCTTCTAGAATATGGGGCCTTTATCAGGGCCATAACAGTTACCCCCAGCCCGGTAGTCTGGTGGTCTAGGCTGTCGGGATGTAATAGCGGTGGTCCACGCATTTGATGTACTTGTCTTATTTTTCCGATAACTTTTTCTCTTGGTTGTAACCTTTCTTTGCGTACTTAATTGGGTCAGCGATTGCAGTTATCGTCTCTGATTGTGTTCAAGATCAACCAGGTTTCATGAACTGGGTACTGAGTATGATGTTTCAGTATTTCTCCCTCAACCTTTTTGGCCGAGGTACAAGCTTGGGCTTACTGATCTTGCTTTTTGATCGCCTTGTCGAGATATCAACTTATGAAAGTTGTCGCTTTCCTCATTCTATTTTGATTATTGCATTACTATGCTTGCTCCTCAGCCCAATAGTCTTGGAGTTCGGACTCGTCGGGCTAGTCTTGGAGTTCGGACTCGTCGGGCTGTGTTGTTTTTGAACTTCAGTAATGTCTAGATTCTTTTTATTTGATCCTTCTATAGGTTTTCTTGTTTGTACTTCTGCACTACCCAATTTGGGCTAATCAAGGTGTTGGCCTTCTGGCCTTTCCCTTTAATCTGATATCTTAAACCGGTCCGTGCCTAGCATTTTGGACAAATAGTTGCGTTGGAATACTGATGTACTTTGCACATTGCTTTTTCCTGATTTGGGGGCCTTTAGGCCAATTTTTAATTTGTAGTAGAGATTGTCGGGTTTGTTCTCGAACTTTTTTTGTTCGGGTAATTTGAATTTCCCTTGCATGTTTTATTTAATTTGATAGAGTCGAATTCTTACTTTGATCTTAACTTAGCATCCTTATTGAAGCAATTTTCGGCCCCAATATCTTAACTTCTTTTCACCTGAAGCTTTTAAGTCTGGCAAGGCAGTGATTGAGGATGAATGATATAGTAGTATCTAAGAATATGAATTTTATTTTAACACATTAGTATGATAATTTTTATTTTTAATATTAAATTTATATGAAATTTTCTAAAGTGTAATTTGTAAAAGAAACTTTTTAGGTAATAAGTGTAACGTCCCTGTCCCAAGCCAGTTAGTTATCATACTTAAGGTACTAAAGCGCAATATCCTTAACATGCATAAATGGAAGTCTTATTTTAAAACTTCACTGTTAACGTACGTAAATTAGTGAGTTAACCTTTTCCTTTTCTTTTTCATTTGATGTATTGCATAGCATAAATTTTTTTCCATATTAATCAAATGTACAATCCCATACAATACAGAATTCTATTTACTAACTTATCAATCTTTTAACCATAAGCAATGGTCCATGACCATCAGAGTATGATAACAAGTATCAACACTGACAAAGTCGAACGAACATCATCTCCTATGTAAACTGGACAGTTTGGGGATTAAATCCCACTCATGTTTTACAATCCATGTCAATAAAAAAGTCCAGTACAGTTCATGCATATTCAAATCATCCAACAGAGGATATAAGAACCATTCATGGGCTTAAACACTAATGGCTCTGTGCCACTACATATCCTATCATATACATTTCACGTACACATACATCTAACTGAATAACTACATACATGTATGCCTGAGACATCAAATGTACATACATCATGCTAGAATAGTCTCTCAAAACATGTATAGGCCATATACAAATGCCTATCATACAACATGACCAAAAATAATATATATACATAATCCTCCAAAAAGAAAGACCATATATCCAATATGCTAGCTCATCTAATTCGGAACATCCTTGCCTTTAAAGGGCTCACCAATGGTCTGCAGACCTAAATTATATCCCCAAAAAAGGGTGAGATAATAATCTCAGTAAGCTCAGGGTTTAAGGAGTAGTCTCCAGTCTCCACCCATGAGCCCACTTTCCTGCATGAGAGGGGAGATACAAAGCATAACATAACATCATATAACAAAACATATCATGTCTCAATTCATCATGTATATGTGACCTCCAAGAGCTAGGTCCTCCAATGGATTAGTCGATATATACATATGACCTCCAAGAGCTTGGGTCCTCTAGTGGAATAGTCAACATATCATGCACATATGACCTCCAAGAGCTTAAGTATCTAGTGGAATAGTCAACATACATACGTTCAATGACCATCAATGTAACAACCCGTGTTAACCCGGATTGTTAACACACTATCGTATTAAGCCACGCTTAATTAAAATGCGGAATAACTTTTTCTTTAATTCAATTATGACGTCATTAACTTAACCGACTTGATTACTTAATCATTTTCATAAAAATACTGCCTGTATGTAAATTGCAAGACATCTAACTGAATGCCTCGTACATAAATATAATGTGTGTATCTAGAACCGCAGGACTACAACATGCAGCCTGGGTCAAAATCCTGATACATTAATTACAACAGCGAATTAGAAGGCATAACCAAACCATGTGGCATGGACAAACCCCATGCTCACCAAATAAGGCAACAATGCCCACAAATAGTCTCAACATAAACTTAACATAATAAAAGCGGAAAACATAACAGCAAATCCAGCAAGACAGCATATCAGAATATCAGCTCAACTCTGGCCTCCTGCCACCTGAACCCTCAACATTACCTGACCCTGAAATAAGCGTCCCCAAACGTGGGGTGAGATCTCTAACAAGAAATCTCAGTAAGACAAGGGGTCCTCAAGGAGTCTCCACCCCAAGCTCACTTACATGTGTAATATAAGTTCAAAAACAGTATTACAGTATAAGTTCTAAAAACATGCGATGCAGCAATTAATCATGTCATGTGTGCTTTCAAATCTACTGGCCAGAGAAATGTAGGAATACGTCTATGCCTACATGAGTACATGGATACTACCTGCACCTCACCCACATGCTTCTCCATCTTGTATGTACTACATACTCAGGATTGCCGTCTAGGTGGACACCACATGCATATCATAATAGCTCATTACATATAAACAGCTCAACAGCATTTCCAAAATAATCAAAGCATGTAACACAGCATGCATAAACCCATCCCCATGGGACATGGTGGAACATCAAAATGGCTAAACCGAGGACACGAAAGCTTACCTTGCAAGCTAGCTATCCAAACCAAGAGTCCAACCACTCACTAGTCCATAAACAGCAGTATCACAATCTGATATGGACCATTAACAAGTCAATATAAATGCATCACAAGCATACAACTTTAAAGACTACGCCTTTCTTTTACGTTTTACGTCTTAAGGCTTCCAACAAAGCCATAAGCCCTTAATCACATGATTCTGACTTAGTCCATTTATTACAGAAGTTCAACTTCCTTAAACTAGGGTCCACACACACCCAATAGCTTACTGTTCATACAGCACAGCTACTGTCTGCGCAGAACCCAGGATATCCGGATATCAGAAGGGGCATATCCGGATATGCCATATCCGGATATCACACTGGACATATCCGGATATGCCATATCCGGATACCCAGATCCCATATCCGGATATCAATATCCGGATACCATATCCGGATACTGATATCCGGATATCTGTTCGACAAATATCCGGATATCTCACGACAGAATGCAGTTTCTGCATTTCGTGAATATCCATCCCAAAGGTCCAACTTTTAACACATGTATACGTTAAAGCATGCATCTTTGAGCATATTTAGGTTCACTTATGTGTTGGTTACATGTTAAACTCATTAACATACCAAGATACCACCTTTAAGCCATAAAAACACATGATCAAGTTAAGGTGACTTACCCCAAAGCTTAATCAGTAGTTCAAGGTGCCTTTGGAGCTCCCAATACTGCACACAAGTCCAGCACACCCAAGGACACGAAAATGCCACCCCAAAGGTTGGTTCTTGGCACCAAAGGAGGCTTCTTGAAACCTCTAATGGTATGAACAATGGTTCATAACCATGGAGACAACACCACAGCCCTCAAACACTCCCTCCACAGCAGCACCCTCAGAAAACAAGATCACAAGCTCCTTACAATGCACTCACTCAAGTGTTTCCATGGTGAAAGAGGAAGGATTAAGGCTAAAGGTGACAACTTGGTGGTTTCTCCCAAGCAAAATGGCCAAGGAGGAAGGAAGGAAGAAGGGAGGCAAGCTGCAGCCACCCAAGTCACGTAGGCAATTTAGAATGTCTAGGGTTTTGTGCCAAATATGTCTATTTATAGGCACATGGCCACACACGCGCAGTATTAGCCTTAACAGCAAAGTAAAAGATCTTGATCTCAAACTTCGGATTCTAGACCTACGCATTTTTCTAAGATTTGTCATATTTTTATTTTATTTTTCGGAGCACCTTTCCGGTACGCGCTTTTCCATAGCCAGTATCAGTTCTGGCATCAGATTACGTCATTTTGACTTGAAACTCATTTTACATGTCCTACATAATATTCTAGTAATTATCATGCATTCGTTATAATTTTCCGGGATACTTTTCCGGTACGCATTTATACCGAGTAGCAGAACCGGTATCTGCGCTTTTCTTCCGAAAAGCGACTTTCAGCATTTTTACTCACTCAATATAATTATCTAAGCCCATTAATAATTATTAGGGTCAATTATGGAATTATTTCCTAATTATCATAATTAATTCGCTAATTACCTTAATTAACAGTGCGGGTTCTTACATTCACCCCACCTTTTTAAGGATTTTGTCCTCAAAATCAGAAACATACCTGTCTCGAAAGTCGGGATACTGTCGGAGAAGCTCATCCTCTCGCTCCCAGGTACACTCCTCGGGACTACGCCCAGTCCACTGCACCTTGACCATCGGAATGATCTTGCTCCTAAGCTGTTTCTCGCCACGATCGAGGATCTTGAGTGGTCCGACGGGAGTCTTTAGGTTCTCCCGAACCTCCACATCATCCGGCTGCACCACGTGCGAAGGATCTGCTATGTACTTTCGAAGCTGAGACACGTGAAACACGTCGTGGATGTTGGCGAGGTTCGGAGGTAAGGCGAGTCGATAGGCAACTGGTCCTACTCTACCAAGGATCTGGTAGGGCCCAATGAATCGCGGGCTCAACTTCCTCACGCCGAGCGCCCGTCCAACACCGGTGACAGGTGAAAGTTTCACAAACACGTGCTCACCCTCACTGAACTCCAGTGGTCGATGCTTGACATCGTAGTAGCTCTTCTGACGATTCTGCGTCTGCTTCAACTTTTCTCTGATCATTTGGATCTGTAGGGTAGTATCTTGGACAAAGTCCAAGCCAAATAGCTCCTTATCTCCAACCTCAGACCAGCAGGTAGGAGTCCGACACCTCCTACCATACAGCGCCTCGTAGGGTGCCATGCCCAGACTAGCATGAAAACTGTTGTTGTACGAGAATTCTACCAACGGAAGGTACCTATCCCATGCAGAACCCTGCTCCAACGTGCAAGCTCTCAACATGTCCTCCAATGTCTGGATGGTCCGCTCAGTCTGTCCGTCAGTCTGAGGGTGATAGGCGGTACTCAATCTCAACTGCGTACCAAAAGCCTCCTGCAGCGCCTCCCAAAATCGAGATGTGAACTTCGGGTCCCTATCACTAATGATACTCTCGGGCACCCCGTGAAGCCTCACAATCTCGCGGACATATAGCTTGGCCAACTGCTCTGTAGTGAAGCTCACCTTCACTGGAAGAAAATGGGCAGACTTGGTCAATCTGTCCACTATGACCCAAATAGAGTCACAACCAGCCTGAGTTTTAGGCAATCCCACCACGAAGTCCATGGAAATACTCTCCCACTTCCACTGTGGAATTTCAAGAGGTTGAAGTTTACCAGACGGTTTCTGGTGCTCGATCTTCACTTTCTGACATATCAAACACTTGGACACATAGACCGCTATGTCCTTCTTCATGCCCGGCCACCAAAAATTCCTTTTTAAGTCCTGGTACATTTTCGTAGCACCAGGGTGGATAGTGAACCGGCCCTTATGAGCCTCTGCCATAACCTCTTCGGTCAATGGCCCTCGAGGAATGACAATCCTCTTCTGGAACAGCAGCAAACCATCATCGTTCCAAGACACACCATCCTGGTTCTTCACATAATCAAGGCACTCTTTTTGCACTTGCGCCTCTTTGATCTTTTCCATCAGCTCGTTAATCACTTCTGCTGTTTCCATCTCAAGTAGTGCACCCCCAAACAAGGAGTTCACTCTCAAGTCTCTGAACTTCTCAATCATCTCGTAGTCGTTCATCATTAAACTGGATAAGCTCACGGATTTCCGACTCAAAGCATCGGCTACCACATTGGCCTTGCCAGGGTGATACCTCAACTCAAAGTCGTAGTCCTTCAAGAACTCCATCCATCTACGCTGTCTCATGTTCAACTCCTTCTGGTCGAACAGATACTTCAGGCTCTTGTGATCACTGAATACAGCAAACTTCATGCCAAACAGGTAATGCCTCCAAATCTTGAAAGCAAAAACAATGGCTGCCAACTCCAAGTCGTGAGTCGGGTAGTTCTCCTCATGAGGTTTTAACTGTCTTGAAGCGTAAGCAACCGCTTTCCCTTTCTGCATCAACACACAGCCAAGTCCTTTACCAGAGGCATCGCAGTATAACTCGAATTGCTCCGCAGGATCAGGAAGGACTAACACAGGAGCAGTAGTCAGTCTCTCCTTCAACTCCTGGAAACATTCCTCACACTCATGTGTCCACACGAATGGAGTCTCCTTTCGGGTAAGGCGAGTCATCGGTAGCACCATCTTGGAGAATCCCTCTATGAACCTCCGATAGTAGCCTGCCAAACCCAGGAAGCTTCTCACTTCTGTAACCGTCTTGGGCCTCTCCCAGTCCATCACGGCCTCAATCTTGTTAGGATCAACTGCAACTCCATTAGCAGAAATCACATGACCCAGAAATTTCACCGCCTTGAGCCAAAACTCGCATTTTGACGGCTTCGCATAGAGCTTCTTCTCTTTTAGCACTTGCAACACAATCTTCAAGTGCTCGGTATGCTCCTCCTCCGTCTTGGAGTAGATCAAGATGTCGTCAATGAAGACGATCACAAACTGATCCAGGTACGGCTGGAAGATTCTGTTCATGTAGTCCATGAACACTGCGGGTGCATTGGTGAGTCCAAACGGGATCACCAAGTACTCGTAGTGCCCGTACCTCGAGCGAAATGCTGTCTTTGGGACATCCTCCGGCTTTACCCGTATCTGATGATAACCGGACCGGAGATCAATCTTGGAATACACACAAGCACCCCTGAGCTGATCCAGCAAATCATCAATGCGTGGAAGAGGATACTTGTTCTTGATTGTCACCTTGTTCAACTGTCTGTAGTCGGTGCACAACCGCATGGTCCCATCTTTCTTTTTTACAAAAATGACCGGTGCTCCCCAGGGAGACACACTCGGCCGAATAAAGTCTTTTGCTGAAAGCTCCTCGATATGCTTCTTCAGCTCCGCCAACTCTGGTGGCGACATCCGGTATGGAGCCAACGATATAGGCCCCACACCAGGCAATAAGTCGATGGAGAACTCTATCTCCCTCTGTGGAGGAAACTCAGGAATCTCTTCAGGAAACACCTCGAGAAATTCCCTCACCACAGGAATGCCAGTGAGATCCTCCTGTGTCCCACTCACCAAACCTCCCAACATGACATAGCCAAATGCCCCTGCTCTCAAGGCCCTCCTCGCCTGCAGGACTGAAATGAACGGTGAGGAACTGGCTGTGGACCCACCTGGAGACATCACCACTTTCTTGGCACAGCAATCAATCATTGCACAGTTTCTGGACAACCAATCCATGCCCAAAATAATCTGAAGGTTGGCCATCGGTAATCCTATCAGATCTACCGAGAAATCACGGCCATCCCACTGAAACGCTACATCGCGATGAACAGTGGAGGTCAAACATTTTTCTCCGGTGGCGGTGGTCACCCGCATCAGTGGAGAAAGCACATCACTGGGCAACTCAAGCCCCACAGCAATAGGGGTAGCAACAAAAGAGTGCGTTGCCCCGGAATCAAACAAAACATCAATAGCTGAACTGCCAATGGTAACAGTACCTCTGACCAGGTTCGGAGCTCTGTCCGACTGCTGACGATCAAGTGTGTAGACTCGTCCGGTGGTAGGTGGCACGGCTGGTGCCCCAGTAGGAACCATCTGCAATGGCACAGCCTGCACTGCAGCAACTTTCGCCGTCGGGCAATCTCTGGAATAGTGGCCCTCCTTGCCACACTGGAAGCATATCAGCTGATCGGTAGAGCACGGCCCAAAATGTGACTTCCCGCATCCAGAACATCTGGGAGCAGGAGGTCTAGCAGTGTTCCCCTGAGCAGCAGTCTTTCTGAACTGATTTGGCGCTTGCTTAGCCGCCAACGGTGGTTTGCCCTTGCCCTTGTTGGCAAAGTTCTTGTTCTTCCAGGGAGTAGAACCACCAGCGCTCTGCGGCACCTCAACCTTGGCCCTCTTGGCCTGACTCGCCCGGCAGTAGTCCTCGATGTCGCGGCACTGCTGCACCAACGCTCCGAAGTCTCTCGAAGCAGAACCGGCGAGATGTCCAGCAATATCCTCATCAAGTCCCCTCCGGAACTTGGCCGCCAGAAAAATAGGAGTCGGTCTCGCCATGCGGAAATGAGAGAACTTGACCAGCTCATTAAACTTGGCCAGGTACTCGTCAACAGACAACGAGCCCTGTACCAATCGGTCAAACTCTCCTTGCTTCCTCTCCTGTGAGTCATAAGGGAAGTACTGACCCAGGAAGCTCTCCTCGAAGAATGGCCACGTCATCACATGACCCTGCATCTCGTAGACCTGAGACAGGTTGGTCCACCACTCGTGGGCCTCGCCTTCCAGCATATACGTGGCGAACAGCAGCTTCTGCGGATCGGTGCACTGCATGATCCGGAAAATCTTGTCCAGCGCCTGTAGCCATCTGGCAGCAGCAATGGGATCATACGATCCGTCGAAGGTAGGTGGCTTATGCTTGCGGAAAGCATTCAGCCGGCGATCGATCTCGTCACGATCCTCAGCAAGTACGGGGATAGTCTGCATAGCCCCCGTCAAATGACTACCCTCACCCATCTGGCTCTGGGTGTCCTCCTGTTGACTAGGCGGAGGTGGAGGCGGTGGCGGCGGTGGAGGTGGTGGAGGACCCTGGCCCGCAGCAGGACCAGCCCTCAACTCCTCCAACATGACCCTCATCATAGTCATGTTGGCCATCCGGTTCTCCTCCAGAACCTCTGCCGTGGTTTGCCGGTTCGCATCTCGAATTGCGTCCAGCATCGCCCGGTCCGCCAGCCTCGTGGCTTCCTGGTCGGCTAGTCGGGCCGCCTGCATCTCAGCCAATGCAGCCAGGACAGGATCTGTCTGATCCTCACTAGTACTCGTGTTCCTCCTCGGTGGCACCATGACTCTGCACAAGTTACACAAAGAATGAGTTGATCAGGCCCACGCCATGTGGTCACATATGCATTATCATAACACACACCAGTCAGAGAGAACGCAAAGTAGACACGCAACGACTCATCTTAAGTTATTGCAATACATACAGGCTTTTCCCTAGAAAGTGCTCTGATACCATAAAATGTAACAGCCCGTGTTAACCCGGATTGTTAACACACTATCGTATTAAGCCACGCTTAATTAAAATGCGGAATAACTTTTTCTTTAATTCAATTATGACGTCATTAACTTAACCGACTTGATTACTTAATCATTTTCACAAAAATACTGCCTGTATGTAAATTGCAAGACATCTAACTGAATACCTCGTACATAAATATAATGTGTGTATCTAGAACCGCAGGACTACAACATGCAGCCTGGGTCAAAATCCTGATACATTAATTACAACAGCGAATTAAAAGGCATAACCAAACCATGTGGCATGGACAAACCCCATGCTCACCAAATAAGGCAACAATGCCCACAAATAGTCTCAACATAAACTTAACATAATAAAAGCGGAAAACATAACAGCAAATCCAGCAAGACAGCATATCAGAATATCAGCTCAACTCTGGCCTCCTGCCACCTGAACCCTCAACATTACCTGACCCTGAAATAAGCGTCCCCAAACGTGGGGTGAGATCTCTAACAAGAAATCTCAGTAAGACAAGGGGTCCTCAAGGAGTCTCCACCCCAAGCTCACTTACATGTGTAATATAAGTTCAAAAACAGTATTACAGTATAAGTTCTAAAAACATGCGATGCAGCAATTAATCATGTCATGTGTGCTTTCAAATCTACTGGCCAGAGAAATGTAGGAATACGTCTATGCCTACATGAGTACATGGATACTACCTGCACCTCACCCACATGCTTCTCCATCTTGTATGTACTACATACTCAGGATTGCCGTCTAGGTGGACACCACATGCATATCATAATAGCTCATTACATATAAACAGCTCAACAACATTTCCAAAATAATCAAAGCATGTAACACAGCATGCATAAACCCATCCCCATGGGACATGGTGGAACATCAAAATGGCTAAACCGAGGACACGAAAGCTTACCTTGCAAGCTAGCTATCCAAACCAAGAGTCCAACCACTCACTAGTCCATAAACAGCAGTATCACAATCTGATATGGACCATTAACAAGTCAATATAAATGCATCACAAGCATACAACTTTAAAGACTACGCCTTTCTTTTACGTTTTACGTCTTAAGGCTTCCAACAAAGCCATAAGCCCTTAATCACATGATTCTGACTTAGTCCATTTATTACAGAAGTTCAACTTCCTTAAACTAGGGTCCACACACACCCAATAGCTTACTGTTCATACAACACAGCTAATGTCTGCGCAGAACCCAGGATATCCGGATATCAGAAGGGGCATATCCGGATATGCCATATCCGGATATCACACTGGACATATCCGGATATGCCATATCCGGATACCCAGATCCCATATCCGGATATCAATATCCGGATACCATATCCGGATATCAATATCCGGATACCATATCCGGATACTGATATCCGGATATCTGTTCGACAAATATCCGGATATCTCACGACAGAATGCAGTTTCTGCATTTCGTGAATATCCATCCCAAAGGTCCAACTTTTAACACATGTATACGTTAAAGCATGCATCTTTGAGCATATTTAGGTTCACTTATGTGTTGGTTACATGTTAAACTCATTAACATACCAAGATACCACCTTTAAGCCATAAAAACACATGATCAAGTTAAGGTGACTTACCCCAAAGCTTAATCAGTAGTTCAAGGTGCCTTTGGAGCTCCCAATACTGCACACAAGTCCAGCACACCCAAGGACACGAAAATGCCACCCCAAAGGTTGGTTCTTGGCACCAAAGGAGGCTTCTTGAAACCTCTAATGGTATGAACAATGGTTCATAACCATGGAGACAACACCACAGCCCTCAAACACTCCCTCCACAGCAGCACCCTCAGAAAACAAGATCACAAGCTCCTTACAATGCATTCACTCAAGTGTTTCCATGGTGAAAGAGGAAGGATTAAGGCTAAAGGTGACAACTTGGTGGTTTCTCCCAAGCAAAATGGCCAAGGAGGAAGGAAGGAAGAAGGGAGCAAGCTGCAGCCACCCAAGTCACGTAGGCAATTTAGAATGTCTAGGGTTTTGTGCCAAATATGTCTATTTATAGGCACATGGCCACACACGCGCAGTATTAGCCTTAATAGAAAAGTAAAAGATCTTGATCTCAAACTTCGGATTCTAGACCTACGCATTTTTCTAAGATTTTTCATATTTTTATTTTATTTTTCGGAGCACCTTTCCGGTACGCGCTTTTCCATAGCCAGTATCAGTTCTGGCATCAGATTACGTCATTTTGACTTGAAACTCATTTTACATGTCCTACATAATATTCTAGTAATTATCATGCATTCGTTATAATTTTCCGGGATACTTTTCCGGTACGCATTTATACCGAGTAGCAGAACCGGTATCTGCGCTTTTCTTCCGAAAAGCGACTTTCAGCATTTTTACTCACTCAATATAATTATCTAAGCCCATTAATAATTATTAGGGTCAATTATGGAATTATTTCCTAATTATCATAATTAATTCGCTAATTACCTTAATTAACAGTGCGGGTTCTTACAATCAACAAGATCAACATATCACCTCATATTATCATACATCTCTATATGAATGCACCTATACTAGGTATCAAACATACAATCTTACATTCTTGCTATAGCCCTAATGGACTATGCTGGAGCATACATGGAGGAGAAGGTTCCTTAAACAAGGAGCTTACCTCATGAGTAAAACAAGGCTAACTTGTGTCTCAAGAAAGCTATAACTAATCCTCTAATGATTAATCTACAAGCTCAGAATCTCTAGGTAGAACCCTAGATTAGGAATCATTATCAAACATCTATTATATAGGTCAAATGCCAAGTATTATATACAAGACACTCACACTTGAATGATTCCTATATTTTCATATATAACATACCAATTGGTTTAATGTCATTACCTATGAAGCACCGATACTTAAAAAATCCTGATGTATTGTTTCCGACACTTCCCTACACTCACTGATACTCTGACACTACCCGACACTCCAATGCTCGTTGCAAAGACTCAAAAAATGTTCAAAAGTCACGTTGCGTTGCATTTTGAGTTCCAACTATTAGATTCGTTAGATTACGATTATGATTTTATTAAGTTTAATATAAACATTTGGGATATTTTATGTTTCTTTACAAAATTGATGGGTATTACACGTTTAGCTATATTTTTTTGTTAAATTATTGAATACTAAATATAATATATAAATCAAAAATATTATATAATATCAAAATGTGTCCTAACGTGTCAAAATTTAACATCTTATAGAATTAACGTGTTAGAGTGTCATGTCTTGTCGTATCCCGTGTCGGTGTCGGAGCAACATAGATCATTACATCCTTATCATAATCTTGTTCCATACATTCACATGCCAATCATATGTCAAACAATAAGTCATTACTAATTTCTTCAAAACTTAACATATAGGGCCTCGAAAGCTAGTTAGCTTAAAACCACTAACTCTAAGTAGGCATTTCTCACTTTAAATAGACTTATCATGGCCTCAACATAACTTAGTAATCATAAATCCAAGTCCAATACAGTTCCAACCCATTTAATTCTTTAAAGGTCAAAAGTAACACATATAGGTGTGTTCATGACGTTCTCTGAAGCTATCATTTGTTAGGAAACATTCATTTGTTAGGAACCATTCCCTTCATCACTATATCGCATATCCATCATCATCTTTTATTCAAATATCACTAAATACCTCATGTGTACCTATTTCATGATGAAGGCAAATCTTATAAGTGTTTAACGCCTTTTCATGATTTTCTTTCTTATATTTCTGACCACACATAACTCCAATTATTGTTAACCCAAATACATTAATGCAAGGGTGGCAATTCATATTAATAGGTTTGGGACAAGATTTGATATGATTATTGTTAACACAAATAAAGATACACTCAATTAGAACACGACTAACTTATTTTGTGTATTTGACATAACATGACACAAATAACTAATCAATTTCAAATTTATGTGCTCTTGATATCGGCATGACCCGCTTATTATGTAACCTCTGTTCTTTTCTCTTACAACCACTTTTTTGATTGTAAGTATAACTTCCCCTTATGATTATATTGAAATATTTTCTACTTCACATTATATTCCATAAAACAAATACAAATTAACAATAAATAGTGCCATCAATACATTAATGTAACGGTGGCAGACCATATTAATAGGTTTGGGACAAGATTTGATATGATTATGAATACACTTAACCCAAATAAAGATACACTCAATTAGAACACGACTAACTTATTTTGTGTAGTTGATATAACATGACACAAATAACTAATCAATCTCAAATTTATTTGTTCTTTATATGGGCATGACCTGCTTATTATGTAAGTTGACACAATATGACACAAAACGAATAACTTATTTGCTAAAGGTTGCTTCCTTCAATTAACAATAAAAATCAAATAATAATAAACAATAACATGACATAACACAACGCAGATAATCCATTTTCAAAATTTTAATTAACCACAAAAATGTCGTTCAACAATATTGCAATGAACAACAATTAATGAAAGAGAAAAGCTTAATTTATTCTATTTTTAATAAGTAATTTATTTTCCTTTTACTTAGACCGAAGCATACTTTAATTTTTAAACTATTCAACGTGACTCTTAATTTTTTATTATTCAAAGAGAAAAGAATAAGTAATAATAATATGGAAAAATATTTTCTGCATCCGTGTCAGAAATTTTTTATCTACTACAAAGAAAAAAAGGGAGAGAGAGAAATTCATAAAAAGAGAAAACATGGTAACTAACGGACTCCACCCCTTTTTTCTTTCCATGGCAGATAAAAAATTTCTGCCACATATGCAAAAAAAAAATATCCCCTAAATTTATACGAACATAATTTTGTCAAACTACTTTTTGAATAATTTCTTTTTAAATAATATATAAAACAAGATAAGTATATGTTAAGCCTCCGAAAAGAGACTCTAAAATAATAGGATTAGTGATATGGTGACATATTTGATTTTATTATATCTATTTTAATCTCACTTTATACTCAATTGCTATGATGCAGAGACAGTGACACGGGATACGAGACACGACACATTAATTATAAAAAATGGCATATTTCGACACGTTGGGACAAGTTTTGATATTAAATAATTTTTTAATATATATAATATAAGTTATGTTTAATAGATGTAACAGTCCATAATAAGTCATATAACCAATCAAATATTCAAATTTCATAACATAAATATAAACAAAAATAATTTTTCGTACCTTGTATATTTTTCATGTCAAATTTCACAACAGAAAAAAAAATGATTTATAAATGATTTTTTATTTATTTTTAGTTAATAAAATAAAATTAAGACTAAAAAAAAATGTGTCCGAGCGTGTTCGAGTGTTGACCACGTGTCGGAAAAAGTTGATTGCGTATCGAAAAACGTGTCGGAGCGTGTCGGAGAATTGACCATGTGTCCCAAAATATTGACCGCATATCAGACGCGTGTCAGAGCGTGTCCATGTCGGACACATGTCCGACACGCACAATTCACAAAAAATAACGAGTCCGTGTTTCAGAGTATCATTGATTATATTCTTTTTTATGCAGCAACCCAAACCCAAGCCCAAGAGTGAAGGCTCACTCAGTAGAAAAAGAAAAGGGCCTGAGAAATATGTGCGCCCAATGCACACAAACACTGAAAGTGCAGACATGGCTAGTTGTGGTCCAAACTAATCAGGAAGTTAGACCATCCCTCATTGCCCCAAACAATTGAACCCCAGCCACCCACATTTTGTAGAGCAACCAAACTGTGAACCTCATTCTTTCGAACCAGCCACCCAAAGCCACAACCCGTCCTCCTCAAACCTTAACCACTTGAATCTTGAGGAAAAAAAAATCGAGCCATTCCCCATCTAAACACGATCAAACCAAATAGTGACCTAGAGTTGGTTACAAACCGGTTAGAGTGGGGTTTTTGTGGAATGCTGTTGTGAAGCGCGTGAACACTCCCAAGGTGGATAAATAGTGCATGGACAAGCATGTGATGATGGAGACTATGGCCCATGGCCCATGCATATGAGGAGATCGAGTATAAGAAGCAAGGAAACTTTGTAGGGACTATCTCACACCCTCTTCTGCATCATCTTCTTCTTCTTTTTTTATTTTTTTTTATTGTGGGAAAGGGGAGGGGGAAACCAAAAGCCCAACCTAATTTTCTAAAGATTTTCGCCAACTCATTTCTTTTTTCTCTGATTTAAAATTTACTCTCCTCTATGTTTTACAATTTTTTCACAAAAAACTTTTTACATCAAAAATCAACAAAATAGGAATTAAATTGATTTCTTATTATTGTTCATCTTTTAAAACAATTGATTCCAGAAATTAATTCAAAAAAGTCTAAAAAATTGTAACGTCGTCATTACTATTTTAGAGTAGTTTTGTCTTTTTGTTATTTTTATTATTACTCTCTTTTCTAGAAATTCTGTTTTAAGCAATTGCACTTTGTGCTTTTAAACTTTTAGCCAAAAGATATAACTTGGACTTAAAGGCTCTATATTATTTGTGACTGCACGTGCGCAATTCTTGTATAAACATTAGCAAGGCCAACAATATACTTTCCCATGGACCCTCTTTCTTTCGTTCTTTTATCCTACACAAGTACATCTAACAAAAAAAAAGGAGTGATTAAGCTCGGAACATTTCTCATTTTAAATTCCAGCGAAAAGTTAACCAAAGAGATTAAAAGCCGAAGTATGAATAAAATTTTCAGTGTGTGAAGACAACATTACTCGTCAAATCTTATTCATATCATAACTATAGAAAATGTTACATAGGAGGAATATTTATATGTGAAGTGAATCTTTGTATTCAGGAATCCACTTAGCTAGCTGTGAATCTATAGACCATGTAGTGCTTATATGTCTGACCAGGATGCACAATCTGAGATGGGAAATTTTGGTGATTCACAGAATCAGGGAAACCCTGTGTCTCCAAAGCAATGCCACCATACTTATGATAAATAGCTCCACCTTTACCTATGGTATCCTTCAACATGCCACTAGTATAGTATTGCACACCAGGTTGATTTGACCATAACTCTAGTTTCCTCCCAGAGACATTGTCTTTAACTATAGCAACCTTTCTAAAGTGTTGAGGGCTACCTTTATCAAGAACATAGTTTATGTCATATAGACCAGGAAGCTCATTAATTTGGCTACCTACTTCCTTTGGTTCAAGGAAATCATAAGGGGTACCCTTTACAGATTTGAGTTCACCAGTGGGGATAAGCTTATCATCCACTGGTGTGATCTCTGAGGCAAAAATCTGAACTTTGTGTGAAAGAATGTCACCACTGTTATGGCCCCTTAAATTCCAGTAAGTATGTTGTGCTAGATTCACTGGGGTGGGTTTGTCTACTGGTGTGGCAATCATTTTCACACCCAATTTGTTTGTTCCCATGACCATGTATGTCACAGAGACTTCAAGTTTTCCAGGGAAGCCTATAAATTCAATAAAATATTAATGATAAACATTCAAATTGTAATTAAACCTGTGGTTGAAGAGTGTACCTTGTTCATTATCAAAACTATCATAAGTGAATGTTATATGACTATCTTCCCTGTGGCTTTTTACTGTCCATACAACATCACTGAATCCTGAGGTGCCACCTGATATTTCACATGTACAAATTGTTTAAATTAACAGTTATAATTAATTCCATCATGAATTTAGTATATTATATTTGTGTGTTTGTGGAATAGCAGGAACTGCAATTATCATTTGATTAATTAACGTACCGTGAAGTGTGTTCCCATTATCATTTGCAGGCAATTTATAGGTTTTGCCATGTAAAGTGAACTGAGCTTTTCCAATTCTATTTGCCACACGTCCAATTAGGCCTCCAAAGTAACATGTATCATTCTGCAGTAAATTTCAAGGCTATGATGAGTTTGAGAAATTACTTATTTATTTTGAATCACAAAGAATTAAAGTATTATACCTTGTATGAATCCATTGAATCGTATCCAAGTGTAATGTCAGCTAAATTTCCTGGAGAGACAAATAAGACAGAAAAGGTTTATGTGATTGTAGTTTAAATAGTATAAATTGTTGCAGGGACAATGACAGAGACAATGTTTATCAGCTAAATTCCCTAAACCCATAAATACACATAATTAAGAATATAAAACAAACCATGTTTATCGGGGACAATGACAGAGATAATTGTTGCACCATAGTTTGTCAAATTCAGCTTCATATTCCCTCTCTTGAGTTCATAAAACCCAATTTTCTTATTATTTTCATGTGCCTGAGCAAGGAGCACAAGCCCAAGGAAAAAAGACGAAACTAGGTATGCCTTAAACATCATAGAAAGGAATTTTCAATAATAACTATCTAGTTGTTTTGGGAAAACCTTTAACCATGGATTATATATATATATAGAGTGAGAGGGAGAGAGAGAGGGAAAAAAAAAAACAAAGAGATAAGAACAAAATTCTTGTTTAAGAAATCTTCATTTTAGGATAGAGTTTATGTAATAAGATTCTAGGTTCTAGCCTCTTTAAGTTGTTGACACTTCTGTTAGCGTTAGGATAATATTGGCTAGCTCCTATCAAATTTCTTTTAAAATAGTAAAAGGGTGAAAGACCTCAAAATCCATTTATTTAGCTAACTTTGGCATTTAAATGAACATTGTCGATGCATACGTGTGTAATATGAAATATAGTCGAACAGAGTTGTGAGTTGTCACATCGCTTTAATTCATTGTATTACCTGTTTTCCTTTTTAAATACTTGATTGGGATGACTTTTTCCCAAATAGCACGGTTTTGATCCATTTTACTGGTGATTTCCCCATTCTGAGATCACAACCTTTAGCAGAAAAACAGTGAACCCAATTTCTAAATTGATTCGCCTGATAATTTTTTCAAATGGTTAAATAAGAAAGTAAATAAACAATACAAAAACCAAATATACCCTTATTCTAGAAATTATCCAAGATGAATAATAAACAAGATCGTCAAATTTAGTTAATTTGTCAGTGCAACCAATAGCGGATCTAGAAAATTTTATTCATGTCTACACACTTACGATAAAAGAATAAAGGAAAAAAATTATTTATTTTAATTAAAATACAAAAGAATATAAAAAAAAGAAGACTTTAACTTAACATACAAAAAAAAGCAGTTAAGAGTTAAATAGAACATTTTGGGTCCTTAACAAAAATTAGATGGTGGGGAAGTATCTTGGAAGAGTTCCAAGCAGGAAACAAAAGCAGATTCAACAAGAGAAGCTAAATACATAGCTGCTTCAGAAACAGCTAAGGAGACAGTGTGGATCAAGAAGTTCATATCTGAACTAAGGGTGTTCTAAGCGTAGATGAACTCATACAGTTGTTTTGCGAAAGCATTGGAGCCATTGTGTAGTCAAAGGAACCTGGGTCTCATCAAAGATCTAAACACGTGCTCCGCAGATATCACCTGATTAGAGTAATCATTGATATGATGGATGTAAAGATGGATTATGTTCCCACAGATGATAACCTAGCCGATTCTCTGACAAAGGCTGTTTCTCAGAGAAAACATGATAGTCATTATGAGGCTTTAGGTATACGACTTAGGTCAGATTGGCTCTAGGACATATGTGGACCTTTTATATTGTCGTAAATAAATAAAAAGCACTCTTTATCCCGTTTCATATATTGTCTCAATATTATTGTTAATATTTTATATGAGTAACTGGATAAACCCTCGGAATAAAATAGACATCTCTTGAGTATCTGTGATGAGATCACGATCATGAGGATTCAAAGATACTGCAAGTTTATTCCTAATTTTTATGCTCCTAGTCTAGAGACACTGAGAATGGGGATTAGTGATCTCGGGTAAGACTAGCACGACTTATCTACTTGTATTCGGATGCAAGGTAAAGACCTCATAAGCTACATATATGAAGATGTCTTAGCTAAAGTCGTGGGTGGACCTATAAGGGTATAGCTCGCACTGAATAGACTCTCAAAGAGACTCTATGAGGAAATCTCACAGATAGTATCATTAGAGTAGTCTCTTTATATTTGGGTATGTCTTTCCTTAGACCAGAGGTTATTACCTAGACTGTGTTCTAGAAGGCATGCTTTGATTGTATACCTTGTCTGCCTGAAACATGGACACTCATAGGTATACTTTTGGGCTTGTCATGAAAGAGCACGGGGCTAGGGTGATAAGCTAAAGGAATTCGTCGAATCTCTGTGAGAGATTAGTTTATCTGTAAACCGGAGAAATCGGGATGTCATTTACAGGGACTCGGGAATCTTTGCATTGTGAAAGTTATCATTATTTGATCTGCCTTTAGAGTCAGTAAATTGAAGATTCCCTGTTTCGAATAAAGCTTACCCTAAACCGCAAGAGTTGATACGTTTCCTTACCCTAGGTTTAATGGGAAGGTAACCGAGACGAAAGGAAATACATACGACAACCAAATATGTGTAATAGGATGATCATGTCTTTAAACTTAACTAGCTCTGGGGCAACAAAACATTGCTAGTGCTCTGTGTTGTCATTAGATGGGTTGTGGGCTTGTTGGGCCTAAGCCCATATATGTCAGTGGCTATGTTGGGCCTAATGGGTCACACACTAACACCTTATTGTCATGATGATATAGCATTAAAGGTATTGGGCCTAATAATGGTTGTTAGCCCAAGAAGAAGTTTGGAAGCCCACCTAAAAGGGAAAGGGCGCATGGATTATGGTTAATGGGCTTGGATGGTCCAAGACATTACTAATTAATTTAATTAATTAAATTAATTATCAAATATTTAAATTTAGAATTTAAATTTTGAATTTGAATTTTGAATTTAAATGTTTGAACGTTTGAATTTAAATGTTTGAATTCGAATTTGAATTGGCTATGAAAAGTTGTTTCATAACAAAAGGATAAGATAAGATCTTGTTGGAATAAGTCCCTAGTATCAAGAGGAGATCTTTGATCTCATCCAAGGCTGAATTTGGGGCACCACTTTGGTTGTTATGAGTGTCATCTTGTCAATCAAATAAGCTCCAAATTAGATTTGGTTTGTCGAGAGAATCAGTGAGCTAGTTGATTTAAATTTGAATGCAACTACTCAACGTATATGGACAGATTCTTGGGCTGAATGGGGCGCACATATGGATGGCCATATGATGGCCATTAGGTCAGAATTTTGACTAGGATAAGACCTAATCTCATGAGGATTCAAAGGTAGGTTGTTGGGAATTTGGAATTGCAACAACTCCACCTTTTTCTCCTCTAGTTGTGCGCCACTTAGATTAGAATCTTAAGTGGAAAAATCTGATTTCAATGCAAGTATTCTCTCACTCTCTTGGGCGCACATTTGGTGAAGTTCTCCTTAAGGTTTCACGAAATAACCTAGCCTTTTCTAAGAGCATCCATGCCCCACTTTTGTGAAGTTTTCATGCTGAAAATTTCACTCTTCTAAACACCTTTACCTAACCTCCTCCTTCACACATTGGACACCTAGCAAGCCTTTTGTGGTGATAAATTGGTGGTTTTTCAAGAAGAGTTTTTGCATCTTGACGTGGGGTGATGTTGATCAACATTAGAGGGTTTGAACCTATAAACCTGACACTGATCACCTTAGAGTTTTGAACCACGAACAAGGTACATCATGCTGTCTTAAAGCATGAATCTTGATTGCATGTGTAATTCCGCTTGAGAAAAAATTGTTTTTCCCTCTCACATGCATCGGCCTTCAAGGTCAACTTACTTTCAAAAACCAAATATACCCTTATTCTAGAAATTATCCAAGATGAATAATAAACAAGATCGTCAAATTTGGCTTTTTTACCCTTTTACCCTTAATTAATTAATTAATAACCATTTTGCCCCTTATTCAAAACTATCTACCAATCTGCCCCTCTTTAATCGATTAATTTGAAGATTTATTCGATTAAATGTTTACAACCGGCAAAAATTATTGACTTGAAGATTTAATCGATTAAATCTTCAAGTTAATCGATTAAATCTTCAAAAACTGGCAAAACTGGTTCCAAAACTGTTGGGAGATTTAATCGATTAACTTGAAGATTTAACGATTAACTTGAAGATTGAATCGATTAAATCTTCAAGTCAACCATTTTTGCCATTTTTGATCATTTAATCGATTAAATCTTCAAGTTAATCGGTTAAAGAAGGATAGATTGGTAGATAGTTTTGGATAAGGGACAAAATGATTATTAATTAATTAATGAAGGGCAAAAGGGTTAAAAAGCCCGTCAAATTTAGTTAATTTGTTAGTGCAACCAATAGCGGACCTAAAAAATTACGAGCCCCGATTTATTTCCTTAGGGAAAAAAAGTCGACTTGTGGTCCCTCAGAATTCAAAAATAGATCCAGATATATTCAAAATCGTAGTCTCTCTGAAATTCAAGAAGATCCACACTAGTCCCTCAAAAGGACTAACATGGGTCTATTTTGGAATTTAATGGGATCACGAGTCGATTTTATTTTTAAGAGATTAAATTGGATTCCATAAATTTTGTTAATGACCCGAAATATATTTTATTCTTTTTTTTTCCAAAAAAATTATGTGTGCACTTGCTCACACTTCACACTGCCGTTGAGTGCAACTAAGATTAAGCCATGAACTATTGGCATAGGTTATACCGTTACCCCCACAGTCTTGTATGGTTGAGATACATAATTCATTATGGTCATCAGGTAGCAAAGCATATGCTGGAACTTGTAGGATAAATGCTTATAATTCACTACAAGATTTTCGGGATTCTACGTCGGTTAAGTATTGGCGGTTCATTAAAAAGAAGTAAACTTTCAAGATTTTATTGAGTAGCTTTATTCCTAAAAGGGAATTATTTTATTAGATAATAATATTACTTTAGGAAATTATTTACTCTCGATCCTCTCGTCAAAACTTAAACCCAGTGCGCTGCACATCAAAACCTCTCCATCTTTTTTTCTTTTCTTTTCTTTTCTTTTCATTCTAATTTGTATTTCTACTGCAAGAAAAGATTTGAAAGGTTTGTGTATCTTTGTGATTTGTGCTTTTCTTCATTTGCGCTTTTCTATCGCAGAACGCGTTTCTCAATCATATATTTTTCATTTGCATCGTTGTGATTTGCGTTCTCTTCATTTTCACTTGGTATTTTGATTCTAGAACTTGGCATTTCTTTTCTGTTTGATGATGGAGGGGGTCACTGACTCGTTGGAATAATTGGTGGCAGTGGTGCCTTCCTGTGTCAGACTGGTTGATTTTGTTGGAAGCGGCATTGGAAGAAGAGGTATCTAAAATTTTCCCTATGAATCCAGTGAAATTTCGAGAGACTGAGGGTGAGATTTTTTTGGGAAACCTAGAAGAGAGAGAATGAATTTTTGTCTCAAGATGTAGGGAGAGAGGGGAGATCTAAAAAGTTAAAAATTTAAAAAGAAATCATTTGGGTTCTTTGTTCAGTTTTTTTTTTCTTTATAATTTATATACATGTATAATAGGTTTCTGCATCGTTGCAATATACCAATCCAGCCTTACCAAGGGCTAACAGTAAAACTCTATGTTTTATTCCTTGGAAATTAATAGGTAATTTTTTTTCTTATAATTTTTTTAATTTGTAATATCCATTTTCGAAATCTTCCTTTCTCACAGAGATATATATCATCAGAAGTTTTTTCTATTAAGTAATTTTGTATTTTACTTGGATGATTTATCTATAAATTTGTGTGATATTTTTACTAATTAGGTTCCAAATTTCTTTCCTTGTCTTTCTGCCTTGACCTCTCTAATATGTGATGTAGTTGGTTTGTCTTTTGAATTTGCAGCATCTAATTGTAGAACAAGTATCTCGTATGGGTTTGAATTCTCTTCTTATTGTATGAAAGCTAAACAAATGTCGGGTTCAAGGTTTCTCTTCGGTAATGGTATCCTTTCAAGCTTTCAAGGTTTCTTTTCTGTTTACTTTAGTCCATTAACCTATTTTGTTCCTTTGTTGTGTCTCCTCGATATTTTTTAACCAAAACCAGTGAGAAAAAAGAGAGTTTGCCACAAAAATTTGAAGCCTCAAAATATACTGGTTTGTTTTATGTTCTTGCTGATATACATTTTAAGTTAGAATTCTTTCTTAATATTCCTTGGTGTACATTGTTTGTTACATAAAAAAATTTACATGCCAGGGGGCCATAGCCTTATTGTGGTGATAATTGTTGTTCATATCCTTTGTGTTTCACTTCTGGGTAAAATATAGCTTCTCAAGTTATTGCTGTCGTTTTTTCCTTGACATGAATAGCTTCTCAAGTTATTGCTGTATATATTTCTTACGGTCATAGATGAAAACTTAAACCTACAAAGAATGTAAACCTGGATTTTTCACATGCATTTTGATTATTAGACACTGTTATATTCCTGTCGTTTGTGTTCATTCTGTCCATTAAATTGTTACTCACAATGATGGTGATGATAAATGTTTGAAGTCAGTTTGATGTTCTTGCTCCATTTTTAGTTTGATTCGTAGACTTGCTTTTTATGTCCGCCTGATGTTTCTAAAATTGAATTTCGTTTGTATGAGATTTATGTTGAAATGTGGGTTAAGGCAGCTTCCATAGTGGTCATTAAGCTCTTATGGTCATTAGGAGGATAGGATATAACACTCTAGCTTGTAACCAAGTTCTTAAGGTTAGGATATAACACTCTGCTACACCCTTTCATTTATAGAACACCTCATTGACTCTTATTAACTTTATTTTAGGTTTAAAGAAAAAGAAGCAGAAGAAATTAACTGAATTGTAGTACATATAATCAACTAATCAAATAGGTGTCCCCCCATTCTCATAAGAACTTATACATGTTTTACTTTATAAAATATTGATCTTAGGTCTATGCAACTGAGGCCCATGAATATAATATTATAAAATATGTATAGCAACCCATGTTTAGATTGATCTCTTTTTATTAATAACTTCAGTAAAATTAAGTTTGGATAAGTAGTGCAGTACTGAAACTAGTGTTATGTGTAGGTAAAAGGGCTTTTATTGCTGGTGTGGCTGATGACAATGGATATGGTTGGGCAATTGCAAAATCTCTTGCTGCAGCAGGACCTGAAATTCTTGTTGGCAGATGGGTACCTGTAAGTTCTTTGTTTTTCTCCTTTTGATAAAAATGGGGTACCTCTGTCAATTTGTGAATCTGTGAAGTTCTCTGTATGCTACGATAAAAATGGTTCTGGACTTGGATTATTGGTTCCATCATTTTGAGGCTGATTCTCATTTACTTTCCCAAAAACCTCAACCTCTCTTCTCGCCCTGAAGTCTCCACTCCTCTCACCAGCATCCGTCGCCGTATGCTCTTCCTTCCTCACCACTCAACTATATATATATATATATTCTATTTTCTTAAGTCCTTTATACTTTGTGCTCAATTTCAAGTTCTGTTTTCGCAGTGGCCGAGGGTTACTGGTTGAAGCAGTCATCAATGTCACCCTATGCTGGTTTCTAACTTCACTTTTGTTTAAATTGATTCATTCAATCAACCTCTTTTCTGTTTTTATTATTATGTGTAGCCTAAGAAATTTCATTCTGATTTTCTTGTTACCAGGATCAATGTACCATGGTTCTCCTTTGTTATTAACACTTCTCGGCCCGCTCACAGTTACAAGGTACGTGCTATGCTATCAATTGTATCAGCTTTTCTTTTTTCGCTTAAAGTTTTTATGACATTGAAAACCTTGTTGGTACTGCAGAATTGAAGGGAAACCTGATCATCTTTTATGCAGGTAACTTTACTTGTTACGAGTATTCAACGAATTGTTTGTTTCCTAATTTTATTAATCGTAATTGCTTTAATCTTTGTTGCTTAGTAGTTATATTTATCTTTGTTGATGATAAAACTGTGATTTCGCAACTGCTTCTTTGCACTTGTAATTTGTACCTAGTTCCATTGTTTTTATGATCCAAAATGACACAGTTATTCATCCTTATTCTTTTTTCCTGATGCGTCTTGTATATTTAGTTCTGTGTCCTTGTTATTCTCCTGATGCATATTGCGTTCCTTGTTAAGCAGTAAATTTCAAGTTTTCAACTCATTTCTGGATATAGTTTGGTTTTTGTGATTGCAGATGTGGTTACTGCAATGCTCATTTGTGCTGCTGGTGAAAAACTTCAGGTGTCATACAGTTCAAGTTTACAATTCCTAGGCCTTCATGACTTATCTGAGAATTCAGGTTATTAGCATGTGCTATAAGCGTGAACCTTTTGTTCAAATTTCAGATGTTATGACTGGGTGTGCTTCTTCCATTTTTATTATTTTAAAGTGATAAATAGAAGAAGCGCATAAGTATGAAGGTCCTTTGCAGATAAAGATATATTGTACCATCAAAGAGAGAAGGGTTTTTTTTTTTTACATACTTGACTAAATTTTGAGACAATCATAGCATGGTACTTGCATGCAGATTACCAGATAGTATTAAAAATTTGCAATGGAAGATGCAGTGCTACTTTTGACACTTGGGTTTGTTTTCTTTCCTTTCTTTTGGAGAGTGTATTAGAAGTCGAAGAAAAGGAGGGGGAATGAAACACCTCATTGATCATTAATTGGATAAATATCAGGTTCTGAATATATTTATTAATTGAAAGGATTAGTCTGTAATTCTATCATTAGTGTTGAAACTTGTGGATAAAATTACATGTCTGTGTGTTTCTGTTAACAAATGCATGGTGGAGATTTATGGCAGTGTGGTGTTTGGGTGATGAAAAAAAATTATATTGGTATATCCTGCACTCTTTCCAGAAAAATATATTTTATCGAATTGCTGAGAAGAAAATATGATATTGCAATATTGTTCTGTTGGTTAGGTTATGATCATATAAATTAATGTCAAAAGTTCCCTTGTCGGCTGTGGGTCTTTCTATGCAAGTTCATGACTTCTTGTTTGTCCCTTTTTATAGCATCTTTATTGTCTTTCTAAAAGATTAAATTCCCAACCTTTTTATTTTATGTCTTGCTAAAAATAGGGTCGTGAAATGGTTATAACAAGTAAAGATGATAGAATAAATGTGTTTTTGGGTGCTGGCATTAAAACCAAGAACAATAGTGTAAAAGCATATTTTTCAAGATTCATTTTTTATTTTTAAAGGTTGACAAACATCTCACTAATATTTTAAAAAAATTAGTTCTTGTTAATTCTTACTCATATTTTTTTTCTTGTCCAGATTTTTTAAAATTCATATTTGGAGATCTTGTTAATTCAGATTTTTTAAACTTCATCAATTATGCAGATCTCGCATTTCCTCGCTTTTGTCTCTAATCAGGAACACACTTTTTTTTGTATTGATTTACTATTATATCTATTGATGAAGTATTTGTGCAGGTTAGTTTGAGTGCATTTGCGTTCTTGTTCTCAGAGCTTGTTCAGTACAACCAAATGCAGGTTGACAATATTGGCGAGCTCGAGCAAAGGTGATCCTCTCATTTGTTCCAAGCTGGGAGAGATCTTTAGTATTGCTAAGGATGATTTGTTTCCTTGGGTTCAGGACAGTAACCAATTAATGTAACATTTTAGTTATATGTCAATATTGTTTTGTTTTGGGTACTTTATTTTTAATTTGTGAAGCTTGTAGAGATAATAGTACAAGACTTATGTTTTAATTTGTAGTTGTATTGACAATGTGATTACTTTTATGATTAATTTGTAAAAGACTTATGTACTTTGTTTTTGTCATATGTTTGGATCTATAAATTTTTAATGTTAGGCTTTTTATATTGATCTTTATTATTGTTTCTAGTTTTTTTTTATAATGTTATAATAACAGGTTTGATCATAAATAATAAATGTATTTATGATCAATGAAATAAATTAAAAAATTTAAGACAAATCATATAATTAAATGAATTTTACAATTCAGTGGCTATTTAAAATATTTATGTTTACCAAAAAAAAATTTATATTCATAGAAACCACCACAGAAAAATAATTTTTTTTTAAAATGAATTACACGATTTAGCGGTGGTTCAAAACCGTCGCTGTAAAAAAATATTATTTTTTTGCAATAATCAATGGCGGTTTGTATATATTTTGCGGCGGTTTGTTTTTTTGCGTCGGTTATTCCGACGGTTCCTGCAAACCGACGCTAAAATTTTTAACGTCGCCAGTTTCTAAGTCGGTTCTCAATTGGCCACTGAAATTTTTAGTGGCGGTTTGAACCGTCGCCAAATCTAAAATAAACCGCCGCTAAATCCAGCTTTTGGTGTAGTGATTAGCATTCATATGCTGGCCTGGACACCAGTTGATTAGCTTAAGTATTCAGATAAACTTAAAGCAGGAATTTAAAGATAAGAAGACATGATTTCAGAAGTTTCAAAAAAACTATCTCATGATTTTTTTATCACATTTAGGTAATACCTTATATATATATATTGATAAACAGGTAATACCTTATATTAAACATACCAAAGATGCTACAGAATTTCAAATAAAAACAGAAAACATAATTCAGTAGTCTATGTTAAAGAAATAGGATCTCATTTAAGTATGCTAGGGACTGGTAACTTCTTTTCCTCTTTGTTAAAATTTTCTGGGTGAAATGGGACAACATATTTTCGCCTCAAGGAAATTATTACTCAGATAGAATAAACATTTTCCTTCTCCTTGAATAATATGTAATTAAAAAGATAATAATCTTCCTAGACAAATTGGGGTGTAATACTCACCATTTATATCAAAAAAAGAAAGGCAGGCCAATGTAATCCTAAAAGGCTTTGAAATTATGTGTCAAGGGAATAATGACCTATAACTATCAACAGTAAAAAGACATCATATACAAAATTGATCACATCTTTCACTTATGCAATAATAATATTACACCAAATAATGCGCCACCACTCATTCCCTTAATATGTTGCGCCGACAATAATAGTGCATGAAAATTGTTCTGCCTGAAGCAGATGTGTCCAACCTTAGGTTAGATGATTGATGTTGGACATAATGCTTTTTCTCTAGATACCTATGAATTAGGTATCTTGAGGACAACGGATCACTACACACAATATGACGACCTTAGCCAAAGGGTGTGTGTGCGCGCTGTTGTGTTTACGTAAAATAGGGTTAGAGAGAGATCAGTCATACCTGTGGTCTTTAGCTCCTATTTATAGTGTTTGCCTTTGGGCTTTGAGTAATTTGGGCTTCCTGTGCATGTGGGCCTTAGTCAGGTCCATAACAGTTGTCCCCCCGCCCGGTAGACTGAGTATTCAGGGTGCCAAGATGTCCAAGCTTTGTCTCCCGACGTCTGTTTTACTCTGAATGTTAACCATTTCTATCGCACGTGCTTTGACTTGAACCTCGTCTTCTTATCTTGGTTGTAAGAGTTAACTGAGATCCACCTAGACACCTCGAGTATGATCCCACCTAAGGCATCTTATATCTGCATCGAGATTTCCTGGTCTTTTCCAAGAAATGATTCATTTTTCCTGATGCGTACCTAGAAACGGTTCGTCTTTTGTGAGAAACGATACTCCTTCCATCTAATGATTGACTTTCCACGTAGCCTCCTCCAATGAGTGCAACGTGTGGTACTACCCTTCTGTCGCCGTATTAGCATTAACTTCCCACTACAACAAACGTCCTTCAACCGTCTTGTCCACTTTGAAATTACTTCAACACCCTTGCCTTTTGGTTTCGCGGTTATGACTTTCGTAACTTCAATTTCCTTATAACTTGCCATTTCATTTTCCAGAATCATTCAAACCGGTGCTCATCGTATTTTCTTCCTTCTTATCATCCTCCAACCTCCCTGAAGCTCACCTTCCTCAGGTACGTTCTACTGGTATTTCTTAATTATTTGGCCCGTTCTTTCTTCTTTTTATTTCAACACGGTCTCCTGCTTTCCATATCCTCCATGCATTGCTCCATTTAGCCGTATGCAGATGCTTATATTTGTGATGTGCCACACTATTCTTTTTGTCTGATTAAGTTTTGTCCATTAGCGCCACATCATTTATACAGAATTAGTTGCTGCTTGTTCATTTTCCCCATTTCTTAGTTTAAAATCTCCTGATATGGGTGAGAGAAATTTTACTACTCGAGGGAGTTCTACCTGCCCTCGCATCTTTGGTCGTGATGATGAAATTGCTATCGAGGAGGAGGAGAGGCATGCTGAAGAGAAGGAAAGGTTTATTCAAGGCTTTCCTCATGGCCTAAGGCTTTCGTTGTACGGTAGGCCCCGTACGGAGGAGGAAACCCAAGCCGCCTTACTAGGAGTTTACCGGGGTGGAAATAGGGCGTCATCTCGTCCTTCAACCCCAAGGCAAGGACAGGGTTTCTGAGGTAGAAGAATGCCGCTCTTTCACCCTCCTACCGGGGATGAAACCAGGGTTCTAGAGGCTTCCGTGGTGGTTTGTGGATTCCATCCAGACGTTCAACTCACGACTCAGTTTCCAGTTCCCGTCTGTAACCCTGCTCCTTTTCCTATTCCTGAGTGAGCCCCTGTTCAGCCGAGCACTAGGTGTCTAGAGCCTTGCTTCAATTGTGTTTATCTTAGTTCCCAGTTTGTCGAGAAGGGGAATGATTTTATGGCCGACCTAGTATTAAGCAGTGGTTCCCAGCATCCTGGTATAGCTACTCCGGCTTCAACCGATGAAGCCGATGATTCAAGTTCTTCCAATGATAGCTCGTTTAGCTATGTTACGTATACCCTTTGCTACATACTATTTCTTGCTTTTTAATCCACCCACTTTGCTGTTCTAGGTATTTATGGAGTCCCATTCTGCAGAGTTAAACACGGAAGGTACTTCCTCCAGCCAGGGCCCAAAATTTGAGGTAATGCCGCCGAGAAAAGTTTCGCCCACGTCGGAACTGATCTGCGAAAACAATACCCGTGGGTTACGGAGGAAGTTTTAAGCTTAAGTTCCGAAACTGAGTGATGTCTCGATCTATAGAGCTCAAAACTGAGTGAGCTTTGAAACTATGCGAAGAGAATACATAGAGATACAATCATGTAAAATTTTGTAGCCATTAGACAAGTTTTTTTTATCGCAATTTGAGTTTGAAGTATTGTTTTGGTTGTTAGAAATTCAGTTTGCAGCAGTCACTTTGCAATAAACATAACCGGAACTATAAAACTCCAATTAGACATAGTTTATTTCATTGGAAAGCTTGAGATGTCTAGTTTATCATATTAAAATATTAGAATTTTTGGTAAATAGTCGAAATTGCAGTTTTAAAAATGGTAAGCAAAGTTTTGTTGTCGTATTCACAATTAGAGTAGTTTCTTTGGAATGAATATCAATCAAACAACTTGTAAAATCTATTGTGCTTGTAAGTGAGGTTCTAAAAGATAGGGGAACCTAGGGAGTTGATCTAATTCCTCCCACCTTGATTTGGTGTCCCTATGTAAAGAATGATTACGTAAAAGACAACATTGAAATGAACATCATGAATTAGTATATTTGCAAATTGTCGTTACATCTTTGAAATAGGTTGTGATTTTGTGAGGACCTATGATTGTGGTCCTTTGGATACTAAGAGTACATTGGAGTATAAATTAGTATCAATTTGTGTGATTAATTGGATTAAAAGGAGGTTAATGTCCTAGAAATCCCTCAAGTGCAAGTTCTGAAAGGTTTGTTGAAAATTTACATTGTCTTGTAGGGAAAGGAACCCAAAAAGCAGCAGAAAAAAGGAAGAAGATTTTAGGGAAAGGGAGAATGCCTAAGTGTTGAGCGCTAAAACGTCCACACAGAACGTTTTAACGCGCTGCTACGAGTTGAAGGCGAAAGTTGTTGGTGTTGAGCGCTAAAACGTCCACACAGAATGTTTTAGCGCGTTGCTGCAAACTAAGAGCGAAAGTTTCTGGTGCTCAGCGCTAAAACTTCCTCACAGAATGTTTTAGCGCGCTGCTGTTGGAAAAGTTTCGGGTCTTGGGCGCTAAAACCTCCTGATCAAACATTTTAGCGCCCTTATTTGGAAAAAGTCTCTGGTCTCGGACGCTAAAACTTTCAAATCAAGTGTTTTAGCGTCGGATTCAGTTAAAAGCAGTTGGGAATTTGCCAGCCATGGACGCTAAAACGCCCATCAAGAACGTTTTAGTGCCCAATGCAATTAAAAGCAGTTGGACAAGCGTCAAGCCTGGACGCTAAAACGCCCATCAAGAATGTTTTATCGTGTTTGTTTGATTAATTAATTGCACTTAATACCATTCTGATGTTAATAAATCGACTCAAGACAGGGTGTTGCAGTGTTCAGTTTATAAAAACCTAAATTCTTTTGCTAATTAAGTGGTCAGTTAACAAACACATTTTAATTTTTAAACTATTCAACGTGACACTTAATTTTTTTGAAGTTTAAGTAATAATAATATAAGAACATAATTTGGCTTTTTAGCCTTTTTGTCCCTTATTAATTAATTAATAACCATCTTATCCCTTATTGAAAATTATCTATTAATCTGTCTCTCTTTAATCAATTAAATTGAATATTTAATCGATTAAATGGTCAAAATGACAAAAATCGTTGACTTGAAAATTTAATCGATTAAATCTTTATTTTAATCGATTAAATCTTCAATGATTTCATATGTATCTTCACTCCCAATGCAGACGAAGTATCCGGTGTATTGTTAGCTGGTTCTCGTGGTTGTATCATACATCTATCAATCACATCTATCAATCATTACTTTTCGTTTTTGATTTATATTCATTATTTACTCCACTTTTAAAAATTAGTTAATGGTGTATTGTTAGGTGTTTGGGGTTTACACTTCACTGAATAAATATCGTTTTAGTTGGAATTTGTTTCATTGGAGAGTGAAGATACATATGAAATCTGAATAAATATCGTTTTAGTTGGAATTTGTTTCATCGGAGAGTGAAGATACATATGAAATCTTTGAAGATTTAATCAATTAAGTTAAAGATTTAATCGATTAAATCTTCAAATCAATGATTTTTGTCAGTTTTAATCATCTAATCGATTAAATATTCAATTTAATCGATTAAATAGGAGCAGATTGGTAGATAGTTTTCAATAAGAGATAAAATAAAATGGTTATTAATTAATTAATGAGGCACAAAAGGATCAAAAAAACCAACATAATTTTGTCAAACCACTTGTGAATTAATTTCTTTTTAAATAATATATAAAACAAGATAAGTATTCGGTTTTTTATCCTACACAAGTACATCTAACAAAAAAAAAGGAGTGATTAAGCTCGGAACATTTCTCATTTTAAATTCCAGCGAAAAGTTAACCAAAGAGATTAAAAGCCGAAGTATGAATAAAATTTTCAGTGTGTGAAGACAACATTACTCGTCAAATCTTATTCATATCATAACTATAGAAAATGTTACATAGGAGGAATATTTATATGTGAAGTGAATCTTTGTATTCAGGAATCCACTTAGCTAGCTGTGAATCTATAGACCATGTAGTGCTTATATGTCTGACCAGGATGTACAATCTGAGATGGGAAATTTTGGTGATTCACAGAATCAGGGAAACCCTGTGTCTCCAAAGCAATGCCACCATACTTATGATAAATAGCTCCACCTTTACCTATGGTATCCTTCAACATGCCACTAGTATAGTATTGCACACCAGGTTGATTTGACCATAACTCTAGTTTCCTCCCAGAGACATTGTCTTTAACTATAGCAACCTTTCTAAAGTGTTGAGGGCTACCTTTATCAAGAACATAGTTTATGTCATATAGACCAGGAAGCTCATTAATTTGGCTACCTACTTCCTTTGGTTCAAGGAAATCATAAGGGGTACCCTTTACAGATTTGAGTTCACCAGTGGGGATAAGCTTATCATCCACTGGTGTGATCTCTGAGGCAAAAATCTGAACTTTGTGTGAAAGAATGTCACCACTGTTATGGCCCCTTAAATTCCAGTAAGTATGTTGTGCTAGATTCACTGGGGTGGGTTTGTCTACTGGTGTGGCAATCATTTTCACACCCAATTTGTTTGTTCCCATGACCATGTATGTCACAGAGACTTCAAGTTTTCCAGGGAAGCCTATAAATTCAATAAAATATTAATGATAAACATTCAAATTGTAATTAAACCTGTGGTTGAAGAGTGTACCTTGTTCATTATCAAAACTATCATAAGTGAATGTTATATGACTATCTTCCCTGTGGCTTTTTACTGTCCATACAACATCACTGAATCCTGAGGTGCCACCTGATATTTCACATGTACAAATTGTTTAAATTAACAGTTATAATTAATTCCATCATGAATTTAGTATATTATATTTGTGTGTTTGTGGAATAGCAGGAACTGCAATTATCATTTGATTAATTAACGTACCGTGAAGTGTGTTCCCATTATCATTTGCAGGCAATTTATAGGTTTTGCCATGTAAAGTGAACTGAGCTTTTCCAATTCTATTTGCCACACGTCCAATTAGGCCTCCAAAGTAACATGTATCATTCTGCAGTAAATTTCAAGGCTATGATGAGTTTGAGAAATTACTTATTTATTTTGAATCACAAAGAATTAAAGTATTATACCTTGTATGAATCCATTGAATCGTATCCAAGTGTAATGTCAGCTAAATTTCCTGGAGAGACAAATAAGACAGAAAAGGTTTATGTGATTGTAGTTTAAATAGTATAAATTGTTGCAGGGACAATGACAGAGACAATGTTTATCAGCTAAATTCCCTAAACCCATAAATACACATAATTAAGAATATAAAACAAACCATGTTTATCGGGGACAATGACAGAGATAATTGTTGCACCATAGTTTGTCAAATTCAGCTTCATATTCCCTCTCTTGAGTTCATAAAACCCAATTTTCTTATTATTTTCATGTGCCTGAGCAAGGAGCACAAGCCCAAGGAAAAAAGACGAAACTAGGTATGCCTTAAACATCATAGAAAGGAATTTTCAATAATAACTATCTAGTTGTTTTGGGAAAACCTTTAACCATGGATTATATATATATATAGAGGGAGAGGGAGAGAGAGAGAGAAAAAAAAAAACAAAGAGATAAGAACAAAATTCTTGTTTAAGAAATCTTCATTTTAGGATAGAGTTTATGTAATAAGATTCTAGGTTCTAGCCTCTTTAAGTTGTTGACACTTCTGTTAGCGTTAGGATAATATTGGCTAGCTCCTATCAAATTTCTTTTAAAATAGTAAAAGGGTGAAAGACCTCAAAATCCATTTATTTAGCTAACTTTGGCATTTACAGTTCACATGATATTCGTCCCATTATAAAACTTTCCATATGACAGAGGGGTGTCATTTATACTATCTGTGTAACACGTAATGGACACGTGAGAAAAAAAGTGATATGATTTTTTGTTTTTTCAGATGTAATATATATATATATATATATATATATATATATATATATATATATATATATATATATGAGAAATATTATATTTACAAACACCTATAATTACGTTATTGAATCAAATCAAATCAAGTGACATAACAAAAACGGAAATGTTATATTTACGATCTCTTATACTTACGTTGTTGAATCGAATCAAATCAAATCAAGTGACATAACAAATAATTAATATATATATGTATATATGGGGAAGGATTCGTTTACAAATTTTTGTAAATTACACCATGTACTCCCAGAAGACCATAGTGTTCTCCTAGAAGAACATAGTATAATTTGTAAACAAAAAATTTATAAATGTAACCCTCATATATATATATATATATATATATATATATATATATATATATATATATATATATATATCATTTTTTGTAGTCAATATAAATAAGTTATTTGCATTGAGTCGAAGATAATGTCATTTTAAGACTAAAATTAAGGAGTTTTGTAATTATAATTTATTTCAAAAATATAATAATCTTTATTATTATAAGTTTTTAATCTTTCGATCCAAAATAACACTGTATTAGATAACTTATAGTAAAACATTATACTTATGTATATGGCTATGAAGCTTGGAAGCCCATCTGATAAAAACTCAACCGACAAGGAAAATAACGCCATATCATTTGACAGCTGCAAAAGAAGAATAATGCTAATGCCCCTAAGACTTGGAGCCGACACTAATGCAAGTTTCTCGAATTGATTTTTTTTTAACTGAATTAAACGGGTTTAAATCAGTTAACTTCAAAAAATCATATTGATAGCCCAGCTTCAATCCGAAAGAGATGCTCACCACGGGACCCATCACTATAAACGTACACCGTTAAGACAAAATGAATGCATAGCTCTTAGCACATTCAATGGCACATCTTCTAAAAGATCATGCTTCTTGTGGATGGCTTTATGAATCATGCTTCCTTTGATGGCCCGCAATTCTGGTCAAATATCTGATTACATGCAACGCCACGCCAATTCTGACTTCCTATAATGTTATAATTTCTTGAACAAAATGTAAAAGGCATTTCTGGTAACACTGAAGTGGCTTCACAACGCATACACGGGACAATGGTGATCATGTCGATCGGTTGATTGGCAATGGTAAGTGCAGAGCCATTAAGAATACATTGAAAAAGGCAAATGAGTTGGAGTCCTTGTTCAAAGACCACAATCGATAACGGCTTGGCATCTTCTATGTGATGAATATGGGGATGCCAGCACAAAGCACATATTTATGTACACATGAAGGATGCTAAAATATGAAAGACGAGTTAATTCTATGTTTTCAACAATGAAAGGAATGACTTGGCATATACGCTACAAGTTCCGAGGGAAACACCCATATATATCTATGCTCAGTGGCGGATCCAAATAATTTTATTTATGTCTGCACATTTAAGGATGGGTCGGTGGCAATACCTCTGAAGTTTTTTTTTTAAAGAAAGTTTTAAATGTATTAAAAAAACAAAAGAATATAAACAAAAAGAAAAGAAAACTTGAACTTATTACAAAAATAAAGAACCTTTTGGATCCTCAACAAAAATCACATGACCCAATTTAATCCCTTAGAAAAAAAATTTGACTCGTGATTCCTCTTAATTTCAAAATAGACCCATGTTAGTCTTTTTTAGGGACTAATGTAAGTCTTCTTTGAATTTCAGAGGAACCACGATTTTGATTAACCGGGTCTATTTTGAAATTCAGAGGGATCGATAGTCGACTTTTTTTTCTTCTAAGAGATTAAATTGGGCCCTGTAATTTTAATTTTTCGAGGACTCAAAATATACTTTCTCCTTTTTTTTCCAAAAATTTATGTGTGCACTTGCACACACTTGCATCAATACAGGTCCACCGATGTCTATGCTATAATCATGTTCAACAAAGACACTACTGATAACCAAAAATATCTTCTGTGAGTTTAGATTGATCAGTCTGAGATAAAGATGGATTTGGAGCGATCATGATCCTGATAAAAGGATCGCACCCTAGTCCAAGATGAAGACAGATTTGGAGTGATCGTGGTCTTGATGAAATGATTGCACCTTAGTCTGAGATAAAGACGGCTTTGGAGCAGTCGTGATCCTGATGAAAAGATTGCACCGAGTCCGAGATGAAGACGGATTTGGAGCAATTGTGATTCTGATGAAAGGATTACACCCTAGTCCGAGATAAAGATGGATTTGTAGCGATCGTGATCCTGATGAAAGGATTTCACCCCAATTCGAATGAAAGATGAATTTGGAGAACCTAATAAAAGTGATTATCAACTCATATAGGAGATACTCAGCCACGTGCCCGAGTTTAGAGAGTCTTCTACAATAGTATGGCAGCACAAGACAATGTAGTTGCAGCTTACTTGGCCATCAAGCAGATCTCAAAGAGGAAAAAATTATCTCCCCAAACTTAAGACTATGGCAGATGAAGCTAAGTCATAATAAGAGTCGATACGAGAAAAGCCAGGCTCAAGTTAAAGAGGCAAAAACCACCTCCCTAAACTTAAGAGTGTGGCAAAAGAAGCCAAGTCATAATAAGAGCCGAGGCGAGAGAAGCCGGGTTCAAATTAAAGAGGTAAGAATTGCCTTCCCAAACTTAAGATTATGGCAGATGAAGCCTATAATAAACCTCACTAGTAATTGTGGATTTAATATTGAAGAATAATTAGAAATAAAAGAAATATAGTGACCTTTGCTGAAAACGGAGTTAAAATGACAGTTAAGGGGTAAAAATACGGGTAAACAAAGTTACCCGAAAAGTGAAAGTAAAGTTAGAAATATGACTAGAAAAATATTCTAGTACATTGGGTATAGTTTGGTAATGAATGGAGGTGTGTAGATAGATAAATTGTTACCCTTGTTAAAGTAACTTAACTTTACCAACAGTAAACTCCTTTAATTTCTCTTCCTCCTACGCGTTGTGTCTTCACTCTTCTCTCTCTCTCTCTGTTGGTCGAAGGGTTCCATGGAATAGGGCTGGCAATTCGTGTTCATGGGTCGGGTTCGGGTCGACATGTGTCTGACACGAACACGAATAGACCCAACCCGAACACGAAACGATTAACAAATCGCTTTATAAAACTCAACCCGTACACGAACCATGTATAAATGGGTTGACACGATACAACCCGAATTTGAGGGCAACCTGTATTTACACGACACGACACGACACGACCCGACCCAACACGACCCGACCCGACATGAATAAACACACAGTGATATTAATTCAAATCATATTAAAACTGTTTAATCTAATTCAAATCAAAATAACTTACTACATTGAAATCCATCAATCCAATATCAAAACATAATTAGATGCAACCTACAACAAATGTCTCATACTTACAGCAACTTGTTCAACCAAAATACAAATTAAGACCACAAATTCAAGATCATTTAACTGATTAAAAATTTGAAATATAAAAGTCATTGAACAACTGAGTAACTATTTTGAGCGCCATGATCAGCTGTTGAATGTAGACTCATGTCCATGATATCTTCTGTCAATTCTTCCACAGCTATTGCTGATTGCTCTACAAAAATAAAAATCAAATGAGTTAATTAAAATCCTTAAAATGAACAGATAATGAATAAGTGATTGATAATGTATATTACCTTGCTCTCCATATAACCAATCTCTAGTGCAAATCAATGCTTCAGCTATGTCAGGTTTGAGTGAACTTCGGTATTGATCAAGTACTCTTCCTCCAACACTAAAAGCACTTTCCGAAGCTAAACTAGAAATAGGTATCCCAAAAATATCTCTTGCCATTGTAACAACTTCTGGATACCTAAATTTATTATCCTTCCAATATGATAACACATCCAAGCTAATATTTCTTCTGTCAATCCTTGGATCCTCTAAATATAATTCAAGCTGAGTCTTTTGTGGCACAATCACTTCATGAAAAGTATCAAATTCCTAACAATATTATAAAATAAATAAAATCAATAAATATACAAAAGAAGAATATAAACAATTATAAGACAAATAATTAAGTTAACTTACACTCAAAACATCTCTAGATGTAGTAGAAAATGAGGTTTCATCAACTGTCTCACTCCCACCATCTCCAGCCCTCCTTGTTGAAGAAATAGATGAGTAGGTTCTGATTCCATCATTTGCATACTCATTAAATAAGGAAACCAATTTGTCTTTCACCTTTGTTGATTCGTTCACCCCATCATCACCATACAACTTATTGTAGCACCATTCAACAAAACTCATCTTATATCTAGGATCCAAAATGATAGCTATGGCTAAAATCATACTAAATTCAGACCAATATTTGTCAAATTTAGTGAACATCTTTTCAGCCATATTCACAATATAGGCATCATCACTTTTCAATCCTTTTTGTAATGTCAGATGAGCAGTAAAAACATAAGGAAAGTAAAGATTTGCAGTTGGATGCTTGGTTTTAGAGAAGACGCAAGTAATACATAAAATACATGCAAGAACTCATTGATCTTTTCAATCCTGTCCCATTCATCTCTAGATGGACAATATTGTAGTTGGAATCTCTTCAATCTTGCCTGAAACCTCTTCTAGATGCAAGAGAACTTTGAGCAACACACTGCAAAAACTTTTGTTTCCTTGCTTGTGACCCCTTCACGTACTTAAAACTTTCCCTAACTTTCACAATAGATTCATCAACCTCTTTCAATCCTTCTTGAACTATCAAATTTAATATGTGAGCACAAAATCTCACGTGAAAAAACTCACAATTGCAGTCAAACATATAAATCCATCAGTGTTTAAAGAAGTCCATAAATCAGATGTTAAACTAACTCTACTGGTATTCTCCTTTAACATATTCAAGCATCTATCTTTCTCCCTTTTATGCAACTTAACACAATCATCCTTCACTGTGTTTCTAGTTATAATATTCAAATCCGCACGCAAATATAGAAGAAGAGCTCTAATGTCTTGCCATTCAGTAAATTGAAATGGCAAATCATGCATAATAATGGCAGCTATCAATAACTCCCTAAATTTCTCATGGTCAAATTTAGGCTCTAAACTTAAGGAGCTATTTTGATTTATAAGCATCATCTGCCCAACATCCTTAGTATATCTTCTCACACATCCATCCCAAATGTCGTTTTAAATTACCAGTGCCATATTTACTATCAGCCATGTATAATTGATCATAATACTTACATTTGGCTTGAATTTTACATCCATCCTTATTTATTGGAATGCGCTCGAAGTGTTGCCAAACCTTGGATACTAACTTTCTCGATTTCTTTGTTGGCACGTTTTTTGTTTGCTGACCCGGCTATATTATCACCCTCAGCATTTGCATCTTGAACATCAACCTCCCGATCAATCATTTGAGTGCTGTTTTGTGATTCAAAGTCCATCTACATGTAAAAAGGAGAAGTTATAATATCTATTCTACAAATGAGAAAACAAAATTCAGAAAGCTAAAAAAAAGCTGATCAAAAAGGGGAAGTACCCATGAAATAAAAGCTCATGAAAACTGAACAGAACCGCAACTCAAGTCTCCGACAAAAAAAAAAATAAGAACAAGAATAAATCCAACCAATAACCTCTACTTCCACCATTACAGAGCAAATATTACTCAACAACCTAATGGAACCTTACTGAATTAATAACGATTATATAGAGTTTATGGTGGGTGCAAATTCAATTAAACACTAAAGCAGAGAAATCATTATTTAGCTACAAGAAATTATAAATACAATTACAAACTTTCATCTAAAACCAATTGGTCCCTAAATCAAACCCTAAACCCTAAATAAAATTGGATTTTTTAATTACAAATCAGAAATCCTTTACATTAGAAGCAAAAGGTAGACAAATGTCAAAACACCACAAGCAGAGGAAGAACAACAAAACCATCAGTCATACCTTGACAGAGAAAAATGATGTCCGCGTCGATTTCTGTTATCATATAATATATTCATAATATTCATAATATTCACAATATAACAGAGACGAATTATTTCACATACCGTAGCTGGTTTGAGAAGACAACCCGCCAGGTTGAATATGTCGCTGTATCCAAAGAGATCTCGTTAAAATGAACAGAAAATGAAGGAACGGTATAGTGTGGGGAGAGCGTGTAAAATACAAAGTGTGATTAATGTGAAGAAAAAAAAAACTTACTGAGGAGAGGGGAAAATGCAAGCAAACGGTATTGTTGTATTGAAAGTAGAGAGAGCAGCGGTGTTGGAGGATGGAGTAAATTGAAACCTAGGTATTATTTTTCCTTTTATACCATGGTTTACGGGTCAAAGTGGGTTCACGGGTTGACCCGTGACCCGACACGAATTTGGCGTGTTATTTTTTTCCAACCCGTACACGACCCATTTATTAAACGGGTTGACCCATACACGAAAATTTCGTGTCGGGTCCGGGTCGGGTTCGCGGGTCGGGACACAAATTGCCACCCCTACCATGGAAGGAGCTTTGTTCTCTTTTCTTTTTTTTACTTGATTTCTTACTCAAACAATCACCAAAATACAAAGTGTTATACATGAAAGTTTAAGTAAGCATCGTGGTGAATCCATTCCACCATCTATTTTGGGCTGCAAGTGCTTGTAGAAGGAGCTATCCTCTTCCCCCAATTGAGATTATTATTCATCCAAGAGAAAAATTGTGGTTTTTCATGGAGCTTTGCTTGGAGGTTGCCCTATAAGCTTGGTATAAGGGATTAGAGGTGAGAAATCTCTATTTCCATGGTTTAAATTTTGTGATTTAGGTTTTGAAATTTTGAAGTATGTTTTAGTGGGAATTGAGTTTGAAATTGGAAAATTGTGATGAATTAGTGTTGTGTAGTAAGTTGTAATGAAGAATAATCATGAATATGTGTTTAAAAAAATTAAGAAAAAGTCCCCTTGAACCACCCTAGAATTCGGCCATGATAGATATTTAGGGTTGATGTGCAAAGATTTAAGGGGAAATCACTTCTGCTTTCACTGCAGAAGTGATTTCCTTATGCCACACACCCATCGTCATTTTTTCTTTCTTTTTATATTTATTTTATTTTTTAAAAATGGTGAGACCCATCATGGTTTTGTATCAGCTGCAAACTTTCAAATTTTGCGGTGAAAGGAGAGTTGCAAAGCCTAAGATTTAATTGCATAAATTGTGAAGGTTTGAATATTGGTGTATGTTGAGATTAAGTGTGAAAGTGAGATTACATGATGGAAAATCCCTAGGAAACCTACCCTATGCATTTCGGCCTTTAGGGTATTATTAGGAAAATTATGTTAAAATTATTTTAGTGATACATTTAAGCCCTAAATGCATGATTTAAGTATGATTTGGTAGCTAAATGGTTTAAGGCAAAATGAGAGGCACCTTAGCTCCCTTGTACGAGTTGCCATGACTTTGTGAACAAAAATTAGGCAAAGTTAAACTTAAAAAAAATGTTATGAGAATATATGAATAATTTAGGGGCTAAGTATGGGTTCTACGAACCAATGGTTGTGTAAAAAGAATTGATGAAATTTTCTAGCCTTTCTTGGTATTGGTTTCGTCCATTGCATGAATTGTGGAACTAGAAAATGTTAAAAATTGTAAAGATTATGTTAGAAGCTTGGTTGGGTCATTTAAGGACCCTAGGTAATTATGAAACCGGGTGGTTGCTTGTTTTACGAGTAATCATCCGTAAATGTGTTAAATAATGATCTTAAGAAAGGATGATCTTAACTTGTAAATTAGCATAATGTGAAGAAATGAAAGTAAGCAATAAGATGTATGCCTTGTGTAAATTTCATGGCATAGTAACATTTTATTGATTTTGTTTTGAATTCTTTCTCTAGGTGTGCCTAGGGACTGAGCGTGTTTGGATTCCTTTGGAGCTAAATAGGTAACTTGTGTTACAAGTGAGCAAATTGGTAAAGCTTTAAAAAGGTAAGTTCTATGTTTATGGGGTTCACTCCTACTTTGTGTTCCGCCATAGTGTACGGACTGTGGTCAGGTTGTATGATATGTATGAGATATATGATATAGATGCATTCATATAGAGCTATATGATGATGTGAAATAATATGATTTGATGTGTTTAATTTGATATGTTTTGATGTGTTTACTTTGATATCTTTGATGTGTTTACTTTGATATGTTTCGATATGATTTCTGTAATGATATTTGGATATTGATTTGTTTATGCACTGATGTCCGCTTCTTGGGACTGACTGTGTATATAATTGTTATATGTTGAGTTCCGCTTGGGGTCCTCCCTTGGGAACATGTGCACTGATGTCTGCTTGGGGTCCTCCCTTGGGATTGATTGTGTACACTTTGTTATGTGATGATCTTTGGCCATTGATCTTATGTACTCTAATGTCTTCTTGGGGTTACCCCTGAGATTGACGGTGTACGTCTCTGATATATTCTGGTTCCGCTTGGGGTCCTCCCTTGGGAACACGTACATTGATTTCCGTTTGGGGTCATTCATTGGGAATTACTATGTACATCTCTGATATGATTTGTTTTGTTCTGACTTGATTATTGTAATGTTTTGTAAAGGATGTTTTTTACGTACGTTGATTTTCGCTTGGGGTCATCTCTTGGGAATGATTGCGTACGTCTCAGAAATAACATGTTTTGTTCTGATGTGAGTATTGTGATGATTTTTGTGAAAGATATTTGTTACATGCGTTGATTTTCGCTTGGGGTCATCCCTTGGGAATGACTGCGTATGTCTCTGATAAGATTTGTGTATATGCTTGGTTTAGTTATGATATTGGATTACATGATATGTTATATGAGATATGTTCAGCTATGATATTTGCTTACATGATATTTTGTATATTATGTATCTGACTGTCATGCAGGAAGTGAGCCCAGGGTATGGAGAGTTCTCTATAAACCTGGAGCTTACTAGAGATTCGTCTCTAACTCCCGCAATCGCTAAAACAGTGAGGGAACTTGGATGACCTACTCGTTGTCTGTTGGCATTTTTTAGTAAATAATTTACAGAGAGCATATCTGAAGTTATACAACTGCAAACTAGGCTTATGATTCCTCGTTGGAAAGCTTAGAGAATCTAAATTAACATACTAAAAGGTTCGATAACGAGGTGTTACAAAAGTCAAATCCCTTTGCCTGAAGTAGTCAACCACTATGGGATCTCAACACAAATGACCACTGAAGTTAAACCCATACTGTAGCATATGCTACAGAAGAAGAAGATTGCAGAAAGGATAAGAGGAGGAGAGAATTGAGAGAGAAAGAGTCAAGGGAGAGATGAGAAATTGCAATAATTTTTTGATATATTCATATCCATTATTCTCATTTCATAGGCTATTTATACTAGTAGTTGCATAACATAAAAATGGGGAATTATGATAATTAATGATGACAGGTGTCACCAACTATATAACATTAATGGCCTCATGGATTTTAGCCCAAAACATAATCTTAATTATGATAATTAATGATGATAGGTGTCACCAACTATAAAGCATTAATAGCCTCATGGATTTTAGCTCAAAACATAATCTTCCAAGTAGCTGGGCTGATTCCTCTTTCTTATGTTGTCTTCCCTATTACGGGCTGGGCCTGATTCATCATTTTGGTCCGTTACATTCCATCGCCCTTCAAACCAACCTCGTCCTCGAGGTTGAATGTCATGTCCACCGGGGTCAAAGACGAACCTTGGAGCTGGTGTTGAGCTTGAGTGAATATAGAATTGAGTAGCATGCTTAACAAGAGATATACCAGCATGTATATGAAAGGAAATGCTGAAAGTAATCTCATTGCAATAACCAGAAAAATCTTCCCTGAATTTTGCAGCATGTTTATCAATGTTGATACCAATGAAATCTCTCTGGCATATTTTCTCTCTCTTGTACACCTTCGAATCATTTTCATCAAAGATGCAACCAACAATGTCTTCAATAATATCATCATGGTCAGCAATTTCAGCAAACAACTTGTGGGCATAACAAGATAATCCCTGCGTAGCCAAATTAGGGTCCAAACCATTACACAAGTTGAATTTGGTGGCTTAGGAAAGGTTGGCTTAGCACTCGGTGTATAGGGAACCACAACACCAAGGACCTCAGAGAGTGGAGCAACAACATTGTACACAGAGGTGTCACATGCAGGACCCAGGAATGGATGAGGGCGGTGTGGGACATTTGTGATTTGAAAATCAGGATCTGCAATAGACAAGGGTGTTCCCTTAGCAACACATGATCCATCACACAACCTGGAGGTTGAGGATGTTCCACCAATCGGAGCTAGTGCAAAGCTTGTGGGCATGCTCGTTGATTCAGGGAGGGCCGTCTTCCACTGGTTTGTAGGCGTAGGGGTTTCACATTTCATTAATCGGTGACGCGTCACCAGAAATCCACGAAATATCCTTTGAATCCTAGTAGCAGCTATATCTTCCAAATCAACGTGCATCTTATCGATATCAGCCCTAATCTTTGTGAAATCAGATCGCAGCTCAGCTCGAACCCTTGCGAAATCAGATTGCATCTTGGCCCTAGCCCTTGCGAAGTCAGCACGCGATTTTGTAAGGGACTGATTGATTGCATGATGTATTACAGTGATATCATCCCAGCATGATGGAATGGTAGGTGCGATGGAAGGGTGAAATTGGGGATCAATGATTTGGTGTGGAAGAGGATGAATGTTACTTTTAGCTATGGAGGAAGAGTAGATCGATGAAAGCACCATTGTAGCAGATGCTACAGAAGAAGAAGATTGCAGAAAGGATAAGAGGAGGAGAAGAGGGAATTGAGAGAGAAAGAGTCAAGGGAGAGATGAGAAATTGCAATAATTTTCTGATATATTCATATCCATTATTCTCATTTCATAGGCTATTTATACTAGTAGTTGCATTACATAAAAATGGGAAACTACGATAATTAATGATGACAGGTGTCACCACCTATATAATATTAATGGCCTCATGGATTTTAGCTCAAAACATAATATTAATTACGATAATTAATGATGATAGTTGTCACCAACTATAAAGCATTAATGGCCTCATGGGTTTTAGCCCAAAACATAATCTTCTAAGTAGCTGAGCTGATTCCTCTTTCTTAGATTGTTTTCCCTATTACGGACTGGGCCTGATTTATCATTTTGGTCCGTTACACATACTCACCGGTATTTCTTTTAGGGTGGCTAATATTAGTATAGCGAAATTTCTAGGATGATCATTTTCCCATTTCAATGTCATTTAAGAATTAGTATAGAAAATTATTTTAATTTTTTAGCATTTTAACAAGTTATATTTCGGAAAACAAGACTATTGCGATAAGCTTAAGGTTGATTCAAAGGAAATCTCTCAAATGACAATATGAGATCGATCCAGGGATAATAATTATCACATCGTTTCATGAGTTGGGATTGATTTCATACTTATGTTGGTCATTTTTCTGCCCGAGTTGTGAGGGTACCGAGAGACCTGATTTGTCCCCAAAATTATAATTAGGATAATGGAATAATTATTTTTTAATATCTTAAATAATTAATTAAAAACACTATGTTCAGATTTCTGACATAAATATATTGTCCATCATATTATATCTATTTGTGCTTGAAAGAGAAAATGTATATATTGCAAAGGATAAACCCTTTTTATTTAATATCTAAAGAAATTGGGCTTTGCAGAAGAACTAATCATGCATATTTAGTGGACAAAAGCGAGTACACAAAAGTGAAGTACGAAAGTAGAAGAAATACACGACTGCTCGACTGGCTCACAAGTACCGAAGTGCTAACTATGAATTATAAGATAAACTCAACTAATTTATTGCATAAGTAAGTTTCTAATTATTGCAGCTTGTGCTGTGTCTGTTGTAGCCAAGAGCTCAGCCAAACGCTCGCTTAGGTCGTCCACTTCCCTGTGTAAGCTTCTAATATAGTTGCATGTATCTTGCAAGACCTTGGAAGCTGAAACCTGAACGCATTCAAATTCATTTTAGTATACATTATTTGAAACAGTAACATTTTTATGCTTTTGTTTTTCTTATAATTTTTTCAGTTTAAGATAGATAAGATCTTACAAATGCAAAAATCTAGAGACCGAGGTTTCAAATATTAACATGTTAATTAGAAGAAAAAAATATTTTAGAAGTTCCAAAAGAAAAATCCATTTTAATTGTTGTCATCGCAATATTTTTATTTTTCTAAAGGTTTATTTATTTATTTATTTATTTATTTTTGGGGGTTCACAGTGAAACGTTAAAATATTACCCTTATAATGATCGAGGGAAAACATTTTATCATGTCGTAAGAAATTTGATTTCTTCTATTAGTGACTCTTCGATTTTCATATAATATTTTTATTTTTATTTTTTTAATAGATGTCGGTTCCAAATAAAATATGTCTATAACATGAGAAAATTTTCTCCTATCGGATAAGAAAATCGAAACCCATTTATCAAAATGACATAATCAGATCTTGCAACTTGCAACATAATGAAATTGAAAAGCCAGTACTATACTAGCCTATAGATCTTAATTATTGGAAAACTAGCAGCTAGGTATGCAAGGTTAACCTAACTAAGCACAGAAAGAAGTAGAAATATTTTGGTAAAGACAAATTTTGGGTAAAGTGTGTGTCATTTTAAAGGATATAAAATTGTGTCATTTTAAGAGGGAGAAAGAGATAGATAAAGAGGAGAAAGAGTTGACAAAAAAAAAATGTGTGGGTCCCACCTATTTGTGAGAGTGAAAGAATATAAATTGTGTCATTTAAAAGGATAAACATTCTTTCCATCCCGGTACATAAATCTTTCCGTGAGGATAGGAATGCTTATCTTTGCAGTTTTATCTTTGCATTTTTTTGTAACGAAACTATTTCCAAATCTGAATCAGTAATCTTCCGATCACAAAAGAGCATCTTTAACGATGCTCGGAGGCTCTTCCTCCCAAAAATACTCTAGTAGAACTCAGATATAAGATATGTAGGAACGAACCTTGTCAGAGCGCCTATCGCGAATCTCAGGAAGAAGCTGTTGCAACTTGGAGACAAGATCATTGATCTGATCGTCAGTGATATTCCTTGAACTACTTGTTTGTCTTGACCGTGACCTCCTGCTAGACATCTTAAATGAACTACTTTAAGTCTAAATGAAACCTAGCAAGTAGCAACTAATATTTATCACTAATAGATTTGGATATACTGCAATATATATATATATATATATATATATATATATAGATGATTAATTAATTAATACATAGACATATGTCCGTAGTGAAAAGGTAATGATCAGTTATGATAGCTAGTGATGGAGGGTGGGGAAAAAGAAGTGTCAGAGACAAATTGAAAATGTTTATAACTTAGAGAGATGGGAAAACTAAGTTGTAAGTAGCCAAAAGTGAAAGAACAAGAGATGGGGATGGGGTTGTTGTGTTCTACAAGAACAGTAGGCAATAGCTAGTGACGTTGGAGATCGAGAAAGAAAGACAAGTAATGCATGGGAGAAAGAAGAGGCCTATGGGTTGTATTTAAATAGGGTTTTGGAGAGTGAGAAAGAAAGAGAGAGAAGAATCGTCTTTCTAGAGATACGGTATACTGTTACCCCAGCGTGTTCCCAAATGGGGGTTAGAACTTTCAGAGAGTACCGTGTGCATGTTTCAAGTGAGAGAAAGAGATTGAGAGACTGAGGCAAGCTTGTTTTTTGTTTTTGACTCTCTCACTGTGTCAGTCTCTACACGCAATACCATGTTATCTAAAGATTTCCAATAATGTTAGAGTGGACAACATTACTAGTATATTTTCCTATACTTTAATTAAGGTATATATTTTTCTTATGTTAGGTTGTAGGAAAAATATTATCTCATGTTGTATACATAAAAGTATAAGTGGGACCCATAGGTAAAAGGAGAGAGAAAAAAAAGTGTTGGGACCCAACCCGTTTTTGTGTGTGTGGAAAAATTGTTTATCTCATGTAAAATAAGATAAACATAACCCATTAATTAATTAATGAAAAAAAATTTATCCGATAGAGTAAATGCCCTTTTGCATTCCTAACAAAAAATACGGTTCACCCTTTAGTCCCTTACAAAAAAAAAATTAGTCGGTTGGTTCCTATGAAATTCAAAGTGGGCCACATTTTAGTCCTTTTGAGGAACTAATGTGAGTCTTTTTTGAATTTGTGAGGGATCACGATTTCAACTAAATTGATCCATTTTGAATTTCTCAGGGACATCGAGATTAATTTATTTTTGTAAGGGACTAAAGTAGGGACCGTAATTTTTGTTAGGGGACCAAAAAATGTATTTACTCAAAAGGAT